>SJYX01001575.1:34913-73585 GCA_006410675.1 Oreotragus oreotragus | reverse complement strand
AGTCCAGAGTGTTCATTGGAAGGACTGATGTTGAAGCTGAAACTCCAGTACTTTGGCCACCTGATGCGAAGAGCTGACTCATTTGAAAATATCCTGATGCTTGGAAAGATTGAGGGCAGGAGGAGAAGGGGATGACAGAGGATGAAATTGTTGGATAGCATCACCAACTCAATGCACATGAGTCTGGGTAAACTCTGGGAGTTGCTGATGTACAGGGAGGCCTGGCATGCTGCAGTCCATGGGGTCGCAAAGAGTCGGACACGACTGAGAGACTGCACTGAACTGAACCCAATACTCAGGAAGACTTCTGCCACATAGCAGCAGTGAAGTCTCTTGGGACAGACTCATCCAGGTGGCTAAAGTGTCAGGTGCATGAGCTTGCTCAGGTTTCCTCCTCCGGTTTGGTAATCAGGAATGAGAAAGGGGGGCGAGAGTGGGGTTAGGAAAGATTACTCCTCTTAGAAATGAATGGTGAGGAAAAGCATTCTACCCAAGACATCTTTGGTTCTGCCAGTGATTTGTTTTTTTACTGCGATTATTTTCTTGTATTTTGATACTTCTAATGCTATTAATAATAACATGTTATATTTTTCCCTCTTAAAGTCTCACTTTAAAAAGACACTCAAAGCTGAATTTCCCTCTGTTGCTCTCCTTCTCTCTCTCACACACACACACAGGCACACACAGAGACATATACACATACACCACAGATAGACAAGACAAAGTCAGGCTGGACCTACTGCTTCCCTTCGTCATAGTTCATATTGATAGTATACATACTTTTTAATAAGTATGTACATTTAGGGGGGGAATTTGGAGTTGGCTGAATTGCATTTAAAAGTATTATTGAAGAGCCAGGAGCACAGGAATTAAAATGTAATTTCATAGCTAAGGCATACAGTTTTGAGTAATGCTTGTTTTATTATTATGTAAAATTTTCACTCTTACAAAGGTTTTTTAAATTACAGAAATGCCTTCTGAAAATATCTAAAATATTAGACTCATGTCTCTCAGAAAGGCTNATTTAAAAGTATTATTGAAGAGCCAGGAGCACAGGAATTAAAATGTAATTTCATAGCTAAGGCATACAGTTTTGAGTAATGCTTGTTTTATTATTATGTAAAATTTTCACTCTTACAAAGGTTTTTTAAATTACAGAAATGCCTTCTGAAAATATCTAAAATATTAGACTCATGTCTCTCAGAAAGGCTCATCAAGAATGACCATAACTGTAATTGATAAGAGAGATGATAGCAGTTACCAAGCCATTTGAAATTAGATGTGGACTTCTGTGTGATTCCAATCCTGAACACATGGATGATTTTTCATAAGCTCTTCCCTTGTCTAGACCTCTGCTTTTTTGTATGGTATATTATTAGGTAGAGTACATTTAATATTATTTTACGCATGTTCTTTAGGTGTATGACTTTTAGACAGAATCACAGCAAACCTATTTCATAGACATAAATGCTCTCCAAAACCCCTTGCTGGTCCCTTTCTAGTCTTTGCTAGCAGTGTGGATCTCTGAATGTTCGTCCATATGGTGGCTGGGATCGGAGTAGACCCAAAATGGCAAATTGGTTACAATCCAGAGCAGTCAGATTCATTCAAGGATATATAGTGTTCAGAGTTTTTACTCCTCCAGTCCACACATGTACACACACATCACCCATGGAAAGAGATCAGTCACCCTGATTGTACCCTCAGAGATGTCACTAACCACTAACTAACACATTTGCCATGATTCTATTACTTAATCTCTCTGCGTTTTGCTTTTCTGACCTAAAGGTTCTAAATTGTTTCAAAGCCCTCTTCTCGTTTTGTGATCTAAGGGTTTTCTTCTGGTAGAGCCACCTCTGTTTTAAATTCCTGGGACCATCATGACTTTCTGGAGAGAAGTCCATGAGTCTCTGGAATTAGGGGTTTCTCCAGGATCTGGACTGATTTGGATCTGACACTTTTGATAAAAATACTAACATTGTTTTGGGGAATGCCACAGCTACACAAATATCTGTAGCTCAGTTGGTAAAGAATCTGCCTGCAGTACAGGAGACCTAGGTTCAATCCCTGGGTCAGGAAGATCCCTTGGAGAAGGAAATGTCCACCCACTCCAATATTCTTGCCTTGAAAATCCTATGGACAGAGGAGCCTGGTGGGCTACAATCCATGGGATAGCAAGAGTTGGACACTTCTTAAGTGACTGAACCACAGCTACACAGGTTTTGTCTTCCTTCCTGTATATTGATATGTCCCAGGGTTCTTACTGATCAAAGATTTGTAGTTGATCAGGTGATCCCTGAAGCAGGGGGATAGGAAAAAGCAGGTAAAAGATCACTTGAAGTGTATGTAGGTCATAGGAAATAGGGATGGTAGAGGGTGAATAACTGTGAGAACACAAATACTGGGACTGGGTAGTGTCTCAACTGCATCACATCACGCAGGAGATCTGCTGAAGATGGATGAGTCCCACCCAAACCTATCAAGCAAAGTTGGAGGTAGAGTTCAGGCTGGGAGCTGGGGTGGGGTGGGGGTGGTTGTCTAGACCTCTGCTTTTTTGTATGGTATATTATTAGGTAGAGTACATTTAATATTATTTTACGCATGTTCTTTAGGTGTATGACTTTTAGACAGAATCACAGCAAACCTATTTCATAGACATAAATGCTCTCCAAAACCCCTTGCTGGTCCCTTTCTAGTCTTTGCTAGCAGTGTGGATCTCTGAATGTCCGTCCATATGGTGGCTGGGATCGGAGTAGACCCAAAATGGCAAATTGGTTACAATCCAGAGCAGTCAGATTCATTCAAGGATATATAGTGTTCAGAGTTTTTACTCCTCCAGTCCACACATGTACACACACATCACCCATGGAAAGAGATCAGTCACCCTGATTGTACCCTCAGAGATGTCACTAACCACTAACTAACACATTTGCCATGATTCTATTACTTAATCTCTCTGAGTTTTGCTTTTCTGACCTAAAGGTTCTAAATTGTTTCAAAGCCCTCTTCTCGTTTTGTGATCTAAGGGTTTTCTTCTGGTAGAGCCACCTCTGTTTTAAATTCCTGGGACCATCATGACTTTCTGGAGAGAAGTCCATGAGTCTCTGGAATTAGGGGTTTCTCCAGGATCTGGACTGATTTGGATCTGACACTTTTGATAAAAATACTAACATTGTTTTGGGGAATGCCACAGCTACACAAATATCTGTAGCTCAGTTGGTAAAGAATCTGCCTGCAGTACAGGAGACCTAGGTTCAATCCCTGGGTCAGGAAGATCCCTTGGAGAAGGAAATGTCCACCCACTCCAATATTCTTGCCTTGAAAATCCTATGGACAGAGGAGCCTGGTGGGCTACAATCCACGGGATAGCAAGAGTTGGACACTTCTTAAGTGACTGAACCACAGCTACACAGGTTTTGTCTTCCTTCCTGTATATTGATATGTCCCAGGGTTCTTACTGATCAAAGATTTGTAGTTGATCAGGTGATCCCTGAAGCAGGGGGATAGGAAAAAGCAGGTAAAAGATCACTTGAAGTGTATGTAGGTCATAGGAAATAGGGATGGTAGAGGGTGAATAACTGTGAGAACACAAATACTGGGACTGGGTAGTGTCTCAACTGCATCACATCACGCAGGAGATCTGCTGAAGATGGATGAGTCCCACCCAAACCTATCAAGCAAAGTTGGAGGTAGAGTTCAGGCTGGGAGCTGGGGTGGGGTGGGGGTGGGGTGATCTGCATTTTAAAAAATCTTGCAAAATGGATTTTATGCACATTGATATTTGAAAATTGTAAGGCTAGAAGTTCAGCAGCCAGAGAATTAAAATACTGGGAAGCAGGGAAAATGTATCAAAGGGAATAAATAAATGGAGTATTAAAATACAGCAAGTAAAACCTGGAAGGAGAGTCCTCCAGCTCAACTTGTCTAGGGCAATTTTTAGCACCCTCCAGGACACATACTTTCTTCTGCTAGACTCTTACCTCGTCAGTCCTTGTGGCTTAGAAAACACTTCATGGCCTACCTATTTCAGTGGTAACTGTGTTTCCGTCTATACATTTCATTAAACGCTGGTTTCAAAGTCCCCCTTTTCTGTGAGCCTGTAAAAATCCTGGCAGGGGAATAAAATCAGCACAGCTGCCTGTTAACTTCAGTATGACAAGAATAGTTCCTAATTAAACTCTTATGTCTTTGATTTAAAACTCCATTTAATCAAATTATTCACCAACTTAAGGCAGTTTTTGATTACACGGAGAGTATACCTTGAATCTTTGTGAGTTATAACTCCCTTCCAGGCCTCATCAAGCTTCTCTAAAGGGGTACAACATGTGCCTTCTTAAGGAGAGCTGAAAATCTTTCAAGAGCTCACTCCTTCCTCCTTGAGGCTCTTTCTTAAATCATGAAGGGGATGGCTGAGTTCCAGGTGTAGGCTATCATTCTTGCTTCCTGTATATCCAGCCTGATTTCAGGGCCTGCAATAGCTACTGAATGGTTTGAGGATGGATATAAAGGCCACTAGACTTCTCTGGTGGCTCAGATGGTAAAGAATCTGCCTGCAATGCAGAAGACCTGGCTTTGATCCCTGGTTGGAGAAGATCCTCCAGAGAAGTAACTGGCTACCCACTGTAGTGGGTAGTGTTCTTGCCTGGAGAATTCCATGGACAGAGGAGCCTGTTGGGCTATAGTTGATGGGATCACAGAGAGCTGGACATGACTGAGCACGTACCACTTCCACTACTTTTTCACGTAAAGACCACCACCTCGAGGTTGCTAGGAAGCCAGTTGTAGCAAGCAGGTGAGATGGCCCAGAGGGACCTGATGGCGCTTCGCTTAATCTGGTTGGCAGTGAGTCCTTTGGGATCTGTTGCTCTCTGAGGTTTTCCTACTTCAGGTTCTGTTCCCAGCAATTCCTGACTAGAGATAAGAAGTCCACTCAGGAGTCTTCTCATGTCCCTTTTCTTTCTTGGGCTTCTCCAGAGACTCCTCTTTCTAGGCCTTCCTGTTAAAGTGCAGGTTCAGAGGAGAAGGTGGTGGTAACTGTTCAGAGGAAGTGTTCAGGAAAGGGGCAGCTAGGGAGCCCATCCTATGAGTTTTGGCCCAGCTGGCTGCTTGTACAACTATCTGGACTAAGTAAACAATGCTGCCATCTTTGAAACTGGGCTCCATGAATGTGTCAGTGCAATATGGGTAATACTCCTCCCTGGGTGTTTGTCAAGATGCCATAGTTTGACTGAGAAGCTAAGAGGAGGGGTAACTCAGAGTCCTTTTGTTTAAAAGATGTAGCTTTTACTAGTTGCTTTTAAGACTTGTTTTGAGAGGTTGGTCAAACTACCTAACTACATTGACCTCATCACCTATCAAATCACCTTCTTGATGCTTGCACAAAAGACAACATAAAATATGAGTGACTTGAATTCTTACCTTGCCACTTTCAGCATCATTTTAGATAGTCAGTAATGTCCAGCTCCTAAAACTTAACCAAATGATGGAGAGTGTTGTGAATAATATTCAAGTTGCTTCATTTTTGTTTTCTACCCTTGAACAAGTCAGTTATTATGATAGTTCAAAACATGAAGAGTACTTTCTGTAATCTTAACAATCTAATTATGAGAATCAATTGCCCATAGAATAGAGTGAGGGATGCAATATGGTAACAATTACTTTTTCTCTGTCTTTTGAAGCAAATCCTATTTTCCACCAAGTTATAGATGAAGAAACTAAGACTTAGTTTGAGTAATTTGATGCAGTACAGTTGATAACTAGCAGTACTAGGATTAAAACCTAGATTAAAAAAAAAATTCATATCCTTAACCTGGATCTGTGCCACAGTTGGGGCTTCCCTGTTAGCTCAGATGGTAAAGAATCTTCCTCCAATGCAGGAGACCCAGGTTTGATCTCTGGGTCAGGAAGATCCCTTACAGAAGGGGATGGCTACCCACTCTAGTATTTTTGCTTGGAGAATTCCATGGACAGAGGAGCCTGGCAGGGTCAGGCTCAAGGGGTCACAAAGATTTGGACATGACTGAACCATTAGCACACACACTTGCCACAATTAATTTTCATGAATCTCTGGAGAAACCAGTTTGGGATATTTTTAAGTTTCCTGTGGTATTAACCTATAGATACCAACTGGCTATATGTAAAGTTTCTTCAATTCAAGAAGTGGTGGAAAATGCCACAAAAAGTATTGCTACAATGTGCTAGCTCTCCTTCCAAGAAATCATCTAATCACTAAGGTGACAAAGACTTGTCTGATTGCATCTGGATGATTCCTAACACACTGATATATGCCATAATTCTACAGTACAGTTCATTGTCTGTCAACAGTTCTGATATTCTGAGAACTAATCCAACTATCATCCCAATAAAATGTTCCTATACCAGATGAGATGTCTCATAGCTGTTACTGCCCTACCATGATTCCCTACTTCAACTTCTTCAGCTGGTTAATGATTAATGTCTCAGAAGGAGGAATGTGAGAAACAAAGCCATTCAACCCACCCAGATTGCATTTAGTTCTCCTTTGTCCTCTTGGCAGAGACAAAAATTCACTCTGATATTGATGAATGGTAGATAGAGGCATGGCTAAATTTGAGGCTACTCCTCACCTCCAGTTGCTCTGTGGGTGATATCTCAATATGGATTCTTGGAGTTCTGAGAGGAATTCTAATAGTGTCCAATTTTGGAATGTTATTTCCCTTCAAGTTGATATCAACATTGGGAGTCTAATTGTTTTAAGGCTCTGCATTGATTGGGGTGTAACCATGCAGACTCCAAACACAAAATTGACTCCCTGACATGTCCTTATTGATTTCAATGGGTTACATGAAGCTCCCTTGTCAATTCCCAGTTATGAAGTACTAGCCAGGCTCTTTAAATATCTAGCTGACTTGGATATGGTCAATGGAAAGATGCTGCTTCTACCTTCATATTCAGAGCAGCTCAGTTGTTCAGTCATGTTCTACTCTTTGCAACCCCATGGACTGCAGCATGCCAGGCTTCACCAACTCCTGGAGCTTGCTCAAACCCATGTCCATCAAGTCTGTGATGCCATCCAACCATCTCATCCTATGTCATCCCCTTTTCCTCCTGCCTTCAAACTTTCCCAGCATCGGGGTCTTTTCCAATGAGTTAACTCTTCGCATTAGGTGGTCAAAGTATTGGAGCTTCAACTTCAGCATCAGTTTTTCCAATGAATATTTAGGACTGATTTCCTTTAGGATTGACTGGTTTGATCTGCTTGCAGTCCAAGGGACTCTCAAGAGTCTTTTCCAACACCACAGTTCAAAAGCACCAATTCTCCAGCGCTCAGCTTTCTTTATAGTCCAACTCTCACATTCATACATGACTGCTGGAGAAACCACAGCTTTGACTGGACAGACCTTTGTCAGCAAAGTGATGTCTATGCTTTTTAATATGCTGTCTAGATTTGTCATAGCTTCCTTCCAAGAAACAAGTATCTTTATTTTGGGGCAGCAGTCATTATCGGGAGGGATTTTGGAGCCCAAGAAAATAAAGTCTGTTGCTGTTTCTGTTGTATCCCTATCTATTTACCATGAACTGATGGGACTGGATGCCATGATCTTAGTTTTTTGAATGTTGAGTTTTAAGGCTCAAACCAAATCTGGTGAGTTACCTTTCTATTCTTTTATGATAATTCTAAATGTCTGAGTCTAAGCCCACCTATGTTTCAACTACAAATTATACTCTAGTTCTATATTGCTTGCCATCTCAAGGCTACTAAATCTGGCATCAGCAGAGCCAGATTCTTCAAACAAAGCTTGCTCTTTCAATATATCAAGAAAATTGTGGGTATAGTTGTTGGAGCATCCGTAAGTTTTGACCTGAATATCATTTGGCTCTAGATAAATTTGTGTAAACCACTCTAACCAAGTAGAGTCAAGTTCAGTAAAAATACAGAGTTGTTAGGAAGACATCAGTAGCCATTTGAGGCTGCATAGACCAAGTTATATATATGTTTTTCCCAGGTGTTAGGACGGGAAGGGAAAGAATAGCTAAAGCTATTATATATATATCTGAGAAGGCAATGGCACCCCACTCCAGTACTCTTGCCTGGAAAATTCCATGGATGGTGGAGCCTGGTAGGCTGCAGTCCCTGGGGTCGCTCAGAGTTGGACATGACTGATTCGACTTCACTATCATGTTTCACTTTAATGCACTGGAGAAGGAAATGGCAACCCACTCCAGTGTTCTTGCCTGGAGAATCCCAGGGACAGAGGAGCCTGGTGGGCTGCTGTCTTTGGGGTCGCACAGAGTCGGACATGACTGAAGCGACTTAGCAGCAGCATATATATATATATAGTTAAAACTTGTGACTGTACATTTAAATTAACTGTTTAACATTTGTGTCAAGGAATTAAGCACTTTACAATTTTAATATATGTGTGTGTATATATATATATAGTTAAAACTTGTGACTATACATTTAAATTAACTGTTTAACATCTGTATCAAGGAACTAAGCACTTTACAATTTTAATATGAAAGATAGATCTTTTTTTTTTATTAAACGAGAGAAGTTAGCAGCTATTAATAATGACTAAGACAATTGGCAAATTAGGTTTTCAATCAGTGTCTCTGTCTCTCAAACCATATTTCCTAATTAAAGAATTTAGGAAAGTTCTCGCCATTGGCTGCAAGAAATACCATGTTCTGTTTTTTTCTCTTAGGGAAAGAAGAAACTTCTTTATACTAAAACTTTTTCTCCCCTCTTGAATCATGTTTTTCTTTTTTCTTTTTACCCTGACCTTGTCATTTGATATAAACCTAGTCTATTTGCTCTTATAAGAAACTATACTTTGAATCTTATCTAAGACTATTAAAGACTTTTATTATAGTGAGCAGTTTCTACGTACAAGTTTTAGGAATTTGATTTCACAATATAAAATAAGCAGTTAAATACGTAATGTCATATCCCTGCTTAATTTTTTGTTACTGTGCTTTCTATGTTACTATGTATTTTTTTGCTACTGTGCTCTATGGTTAGAGCTCTTTGCTGTCATCTTTCAGGTGGTCTCCTCTAGAAGGTAATGTCGACATTTGTAACTGCTGTGAGACTCAAGCCTTCTGAAAAATCACACCCTTCCCCAAAGCTGGCTCAAAGCCACTGGGAGAAAGGTCAAGGCAGAGTAGAAATTTTGTAAGTCAGCAAAGATGTAAGAGTCTCAAAGGCAGTGTCTCTCAACCCTTTTTTTTTTTTAAATAGTAACTTCCTTAGGGATAAAATTTAAGTTCTAAGAAAAGTTAAATACTAAGGAATAAGAAATTTTCAGACATTGGGACTTCCCTGGTGGTCTAGTGGCTAAGACTCTCAATTCCCAATGCAAGGGGACTGAGTTCCATCACTGATCAGGGACCTAGATCCCATATGCTGCAAGTAAGGGTTCTCCTGCAGCAACTAAGGATCCCTCGTGCAGCAGTGAAGATCAAGATCCCAAATGCTGCAGCTAAGACCTGGAACAGCCAAATTATTAAATAATATCTTTAAAATAATTTAAAAGAAATTTTCAGATATAAGTGACCTTTAAAAGGCCATGACCATTGTAATAAAAACTAACTTTGGCCCTTTAGACATTATAATGCTTTTTCTTGAGGATTTGTGCTATAAGCTCAGGATGATTTGAGCCATGTTCTATTAAAAGAAGTCATCTGACCTGTACCTAATTCAAGAATTTCTAGGAGTGAGATGGAGGCAGCTGTGCTAGTTGGATATCTCTTCACAACCATGAGTTATGATACCAGCAGTAGTGCTGGTCAAGTGGCTTTAGCTTCATCCGAAGGTTGATTAACCATAAAGTGTAGATAACAAAGATTGTAAGCATTCTAGCATTAATATTTTACAAAACTCCTAGTTGAGAAGAAGGAACCAGGAACTGTATTGCTGTTGGCTTTTGGAGTTGGAACCATAACCGTTGCCGATTTCTTTACACCATGCTGTACAGAAGACTGAAGAAACCAACTTGAGTGTTCAGTTCAGTTCAGTTCAGTCGCTCAGTCATGTCCGACTCTTTGCGACCCCGTGAATCGCAGCACGCCAGGCCTCCCTGTCCATCTCCAGCTCCTGGAGTTCACTCAGACTCACGTCCATCGAGTCCGTGATGCCATCCAGCCATCTCATCCTCGGTTGTCCCCTTCTCCTCCTGCCCCCATTCCCTCCCAGCATCAGAGTCTTTTCCAATGAGTCAACTCTTCGCATGAAGTGGCCAAAGTACTGGAGTTTCAGCTTCAGCATCATTCCTTCCAAAGAAATCCCAGGGCTGATCTCCTTCAGAATGGACTGGCTGGATCTCCTTGCAGTCCAAGGGACTCTCAAGAGTCTTCTCCAACACCACAGTTCAAAAGCATCAATTCTTCAGCGCTCAGCCTTCTTCACAGTCCAACTCTCACATCCATACATGACCACAGGAAAAACCATAGCCTTGACTAGACGGACCTTTGTTGGCAAAGTAATGTCTCTGCTATTGAATATGCTGTCTAGGTTGGTCATAACTTTTCTTCCAAGGAGTAAGCGTCTTTTAATTTCATGGCTGCAGTCACCATCTGCAGTGATTTTGGAGCCCAAAAAATAAAGTCTGACACTGTTTCCACTGTTTCCCCATCTATTTCCCATGAAGTGATGGGACCGGATGCCATGATCTTCGTTTTCTGAATGTTGAGCTTTAAGCCAACTTTTTCACTCTCCTCTTTCACTTTCATCAAGAGGCTTTTTAGTTCCTCTTCACTTTCTGCCATAAGGGTGGTGTCATCTGCATATCTGAGGTTATTGATATTTCTCCCGGCAATCTTGATTCCAGCTTGTGTTTCTTCCAGTCCAGCGTTTCTCATGATGTACTCTGCATATAAGTTAAATAAGCAGGGAGACAATATACAGCCTTGACGTACTCCTTTTCCTATTTGGAACCAGTCTGTTGTTCCATGTCCAGTTCTAACTGTTGCTTCCTGACCTGCATACAGATTTCTCAAGAGGCAGGTTAGGTGGTCTGGTATTCCCATCTCTTTCAGAATTTTCCACAGTTTATTGTGATCCACACAGTCAAAGGCTTTGGCATAGTCAATAAAGCAGAAATAGATGTTTTTCTGGAACTCTCTTGCTTTTTCCATGATCCAGCGGATGTTGGCAATTTGATCTCTGGTTCCTCTGCCTGTTCTAAAACCAGCTTGAACATCAGGGAGTTCACGGTTCACATATTGCTGAAGCCTGGCTTGGAGAATTTTGAGCATTACTTTACTAGCGTGTGAGATGAGTGCAATTGTGCGGTAGTTTGAGCATTCTTTGGCATTGCCTTTGTTTGGAATTGGAATGAAAACTGACCTTTTCCAGTCCTGTGGCCACTGCTGAGTTTTCCAAATTTGCTGATATATTGAGTGCAGCACTTTCACAGCATCATCTTTCAGGATTTGAAATAGCTCAACTGGAATTCTATCACCTCCACTAGCTTTGTTCATAGTGATGCTTCCTAAGGCCCACTTGACTTCACATTCTAAGATGTCTGGCTCTAGATTAGTGATCACACCATCATGATTATCTGGGTTGTGAATATCTTTTTTGCACAGTTCTTCTGTGTATTCTTGTCACCTCTTCTTAATATCTTCTGCTTCTGTTAGGTCCATACCATTTCTGTCCTTATTGTGCCCATCTTTGCATGAAATGTTCCCTTGGTATCTCTAATTTTCTTGTAGAGATCTCTAGGCTTTCCCATTCTGTTCTTTTCCTCTATTTCTTTGCATTGATCGCTGAAGAAGGCTTTCTTATCTCTTCTTGCTGTTCTTTGGAACTCTGCATTCAGATGCTTATATCTTTCCTTTTCTCCTTTGCTTTTTACCTCTCTTCTTTTCACAGCTATTTGTAAGGCCTTCCCAGACAGCCATTTTGCTTTTTTGCATTTCTTTTCCATGGGAATGGTCTTGATCCCTGTCTCACTATCCTGATAAATTAATACACAAAATAAGTGGCAGTTCCATTTCAATATTTATGTAAGACTTCTTATATACAAACTACTTCTGAAACTAGACAAGAAATCATAACAGATCCTAACAGCCCTGGATTACAGGGCAATCCATCTGCAAGTATAGCTCCAACAATTCACATTTAGCTAGAATACTTTCTTGTCTCCTGGAATTCTATCCCCGTACCCTCTCCCCACACTCCACGGCTTCCTTTAGCTTTTACCTACTGCCTCCTGGAGGTTTAGGACAATGCAAACTGAGATAGATTTGTGTGGATATACCCGAAGATGTGTGGATATTCCTGTGGTGTTGGAGAAGACTCTTGAGAGTCCCTTGGACTGCAAGGAGATCAAACCAGTCAGTCCTAAAGGAAATCAGTCCTGAATGTTCATTGGAAGGACTGATGCTGAAGCTGAAACTCCAATACTTTGGCTACCTGATGTGAAGAACTGACTCCTTGGAAAAAGAAGGCAGAAGAAGAAAGAGATGACGTAGGATGAGATGGTTGGATGGCATCACCAGCTCGATGGGCATGAGTTTGAGCAAGCCCAGGAGTTGGTGATGGACAGGGAAGTCTGGCTTCCTGCAGTCCATGGGGTCGCAGAGAGTCAGACACGACTGAACTGAACTGAACCTGAAGATGAGCTTTGTGGATAGTCATTGTCTTCAGATTCCTTACACTAAAAGAGATATGATCATTGATTATCAAATCTCATTTCTAGATGGTATCCATCTTCTCTCCTCTGGCCTTCATTTTCGTCACAGTATTAGGGCCTGTGTGTCTCAGAAGACCCAAAGATTGTGGTCTACTAGATATAGAATAACAAATGGTGTGTGGAGGGAGAGTAGGCAATAGGAAGTGATAGAAGGCAGGACATCAGAATCATCTGAAAAGCTTTTTCTAAATACTATCTTTATCTGCCAAACCAGTGGCCAGAGGTGTCACTCAGTACCAATAGTTGAATAGAGTAATTGGACCAAAGGCAAAGAGAAAAAACCTTTAGGAGTGCATTTTATATTTGAGTTGTACAAACTGAAGCTCTGAGGAGGGAAAATTAAGCTCTAAAATATGTTAAGTACTTCCTTTAGCTAATTGTCCTTATGTGTAGGCGTTATTATTGGGAGAGAAGAAAACAGTTGTCTGCTAACTATGGCTCCTTGGGAGAAAAGCATGAATGTGGCTCTGATGATAGCTTTGGCTTGTGCTCTGCTGGGGAAAGGAGATAAGCACAGTATTCTCCCTTCAAGAGCATGACCAAGAACTCCCATAGGAATTATTTTTTAGACAAGACACCTGAACACAAGTTTCTTAATTTTATAAAGAGAATGCATGAAAGACAAGTTTGTTTATTTCTGCTGAATAAAGAAACTACTTTTAGATGAGAGCGCTCTTTGTGTTAACTAATTTTCATTGACCATTTCTCAGTTTGACACCTGAATGATTTTGCAAAGTAGAGCAATAAGCTTATTTTAATGTGAAAGCATTACTTTTTAAGACAAGGCTGTAATTCACCTTTAGAAATAGTCTACATATATTGTAGTAGGTAGCATGCAAAAGCAGCTTAGTGCACAGAAATATCGATTAGGGACTGGATTCTGTGGCCAGAAATGAGAACCAAAATAGAAATCAAAACCTGGGACCAAACAAGCCTGTTCAACATTCTGATTCTGGCTTCAATATTAATATTTTAAAATACCAGAAACTTTGGGGGTGGCTCTCAAGTGTTAGCAGGCAGTAGAAAAAACATTTGGAGTGCTGTTAAATCTCAGATTGCTGAGCCACTTTGCCAGACTTTCAGATTTAGGAGGGCTGAGCTAAGGCCTGATAATCTGCATTTCTGAGGAGTTCCCAGATGACAGTTATGTTGCTGGTCTGGGGACCACACTTGGAAACTGTGGTTTAGAGAGCTACAACTCTTGAGAGGCCTGGTCTTAGTAAGAACATAGGTCACATCCGATGAAGAAAGTGTTGATTAACACTCTGATCACAATTATTGCTATGTGGGAATTTCTGCAGCATTACATACCTCTCTTCTGGTCTTTTAATGAGATGCTTTACTCTTTTCCCTTTCATTGCAACTCAGTATTCTCTTAGCTACTGATAAGAGAGTGGGGTATGGAAGTTACTTTCCGTCTCTATTTCCAGTTCATAGTTTCATATGACGGGGAAGGCAATGGCACCCCACCCCAGTACTCTTGCCTGGAAAATCCAATGGACGGAGTAACCTGGTTGGGCTGCAGTCCATGGGGTCGCTAACAGTCGGACAGACTGAACGACTTCACTTTCACTTTTCTCTTTCATGCATTGGAGAAGGAAATGGCATCCCACTCCAGTGTTCTTGCCTGGAGAATCCCAGGGATGGGGGAGCCTGGTGGGCTGCCGTCTATGGGGTCACACAGAGTCGGACACGACTGAAGTGACTTAGCAGCAGTAGCAGCAGTTTCATATGAAAGCTTGAAACTTGGCACTTCCTCTTCAATCCTAATGTCTTCTAAGTCTAATAATACTTAGGGTATTTGGCACCCTCTCTTTTGAAGTAAGCTAGCATGCCTTCATAGGTTTCATTTATCTTTTTAACCTCTTGATGATATTATCAATAAAATAATTTCTCTTCCCTTTGGAACTCTGACACCCTATATTCTCAAAGGTTTGTGTCTTGTGACTTAATGGAAGTTTCATTAGTGACTTCTAAACACATTTTTTTTTTTGCATCTTAATATTTGCATTGCTAACAAAGCAGGACCCTAAAAACTGTTGCTGGAAATTTTACCTTAATATCCCATTGGTGAACCCCTCACTTACGTCAGATTCCATAAAAATGAGGCTGACAGTTAAGAACTGTTGGTGAAAACTAAAAGATGTGCACATCATCCCTTATCCCTTCTAACATCTATGAAATGAAGGACACTGCCTTCCTCATTGTATGGATGCCATTTTCCCTACAGACAGTCCATTGTCCAACTAGTTGTTGTTCTAGAAGTAAGATTATAAACCATAGGTTATGGAATGTAATTTACTTAAGCCAATCATGTTAATCAAATTCTTATTTGCCATTAATTTGTCTAGGGGAAAACATGTGTCTCTCACTAGTGACGTAAGGAAATTTTAGGTCTTTTGGAGATACGTTTTCTTCCCTTAGGGTATGAAAACAGCTCTCCTCTCTGCAGCCCATTTATTTCTACTTGAATACTGCTCTATGAAGTTACGTTGCTTGGAATCAGTGAAGCCACCCTGTGACCATGAAGGAAAGGAGAGGCAGTGACAGATGTTCACTCAGCGTCCTGACATTGCTGAGCCTCTCAGTCATCTCTGGAATTGCTCAACTTTGGGCTTGTTTTCATTTGAGAAAATCACTTACTTAAGTCACCTTTTAAAAAAATGATTGAATTTGAATCAATTTTAACTGGTCACTAATGAAAAGTTATTAGGTCTTTGTTAAACAGCAAATCCCTGGCCACTTATTTTCTGGGTTTGTTTTGGAGTGTGGCCTCTGCTTCCCCAGAGAAGTAAAACTTGGTCTTCTGCTTTGATAGGGGAGCAGATGAATTACTCCTGGCCTGGACTCAGCAGGGACAGTGAGAACAGTCTGGCTTTCTTAAGCCCTAATTAGTCTCACCTGGTTCACAGCCTCCAAAAGTTGCCTAACTGATCTTTTTAATCACCAAGTGCTATGGCAATTGCCATAATATTATGACAGTGCTAATATAATATAGGGGCTTCCCAGGTGGCTCAGTGGTAAAGGATCCACCTGCTAATGCAAGAGAGACGGGTTCAATCCCTGGGTCAGGAAGATGCACTGGAGGAGGAAATGGCAACCCACTCTAGTATTCTTGCCTGGGAAATCCCATGGACAGAAGAGCCTGGTGGGCTACAGTCTGTGGAATCACAAAAGAGTCAGACAGAGCTTAACAACTAAACAACAACAACAATACAATATACCTCAGCTCAAATAGAACTCTCCAGAAAGAAATGTAGTAAGGATTTTGTTTGAGATGGTTCCAAATTTTCTGTCCACCTTAGCATAAGTTACGGATGTGAATGGAGAAGTGAAAGTGAGGCTCCATGTTTTATTCTGTTCAAATCATCACTGTAGCTATAGCACTAAGATACCTGTTAGCTCTGGAGATATCCCTTCACAGATTCTGTCAAACAGCCCAGGACTCTGTGACTTAGTGTCTTGGCCTACTCAACTGGGTGAAGAGCAAACATTCTTTATACAAGGACCATTCCCCAGGTGGATGAAATGTCTGATCCACTTCTCCTACTTTGATATGGAGCCTGAAATTTTTCTCACTGGTAACTCTTTTAGAAGTTGTGTCCAGAAGAGGAGGGGAAGGGGTGGACTGGGGGATGTATACTTTTTCTCTTCGGAAAGGGAATCACAAATTACTCATATTAGGACATTGGAGCCATGCTAATGGATTAAATTCCTTTAGATTATGGACTTGTGCATCATACGGAATGGAACCAAGGACCAGTGATCTACTTTTTAAAGAAAGCCTGGAACATGAGCTAGTACCATTCCTATCTGGTTCTTGGGAGATGTAATTTATGAACAGGAGTTCAAAATAGTATGATTCGCCCTTCATTGTGTCAAAAGTCAGGGATGATCCCACTTGTGGTGTGTGTTCTGTATTGAGTTCTCTCATCACTCCTGATTAGGATTAGGCTCCCAGGCCAATCACCTTTGGGCAGAAGACCAAGTTTCTCATACCTATCTGACCAACAGAATCAATTAGTCATCTTATTAAAATACAGACGTGTAGGTTCCATCCTAGAGCTACTAAATCAGAATCACAGAATGCTTGGGAATTACTGTTCTGAGGAGTTATTTTTAGAATTTAGCTTCTTTTTTTCTGTGATTCTAGAGTTTAGATGAATCCTAAGGAATGAAATGTCTAATATGACCCATTTTTATGAAGATGTCAGTCTGGATGATGACTGGACTACTATAGAATATTGTCTCTTAGTTTCATGCCCAGATTTCCCTTTCCTCAGAAGGCTCTTCAGAGGCAGAGGGAAGTATAATAAAAAAGTTAGCATGTGGGAAGGAAAGGTACCTTTATGGAAAGGTGAATAGGTAACAGGTTTTTATACATAAAGTGAGAGGTGATCAGGTAGGAAATATACCAGTTTATTGGCTATAGAGATCTGTCAAGGTGAGGCTGACTTTAGCAGCAGGAAATACAGTGTAGGTGAAGGTTTGGGTAGAAAGTGAAAGTGTTAGTTGCTCAGTTGTGTTAGACTCTTTGCACCCTCATGTCCTGTAGCCTGCCAGGCTCCTCTCGGTCCATGGGATTCTCCGGGCAAGAATACTGGAGTGGGTAGACATTCCCTTCTCCAGGGGATCTTCCTGACCCAGGGATCAAACCCAGATCTCCTGAACTGCAGGCAGATGCTTTACCATCTGAGCCACCATGGAAGCCCTTGGGTAGTATTCAGCAGTTTGGCACTGAGTGCATTGTCTCTGCAAATGGACATTGACTGATGAGGGAAAGCAGTGCAATTTGTTATGGTAGTCCAGCTAGTTGGTTTAGGGTGGCAGCTGTGATGGTTGAAAGCAGAGAACACATGAAAGAGTGTTAGCTGAGAGACAGTAACTGATTATAGGAAGCCAGAGAGAAAAGCATAAAGACAAAATTGCTAAATCTTGGGCTTTAGGGGCAATAGAACACCATTAAATGAACTGGAAAAGATATTTGATTTGGAAGAGAGAAAATTTAGTTTTTGAACATTATTAAAGAGATACTAGCAGTAGCCAGGTGAACAAGCTGTGTGCCTGACTGAGGCAACATGAAGGAAGTTATACCTAGAGGGCAAGTTTCAATCAATGTTTTGTAGGAAAAGCTTGTTGACTGAGACACAAGAAACCCTTTATTTTTGTATGACTAGTAAGCCTGGGAAAGAAAAAGCAAGTGATTTTAATGAGTTTATTTTCTGGATTGAATTTTGGTAGAAGAGAAAATGGTTTTTATTTCAGTTTTATTTTTTCCAGTCAATCTATTTAAACATTCTCTGGATCTCATTTCCATGTCCCTTGATGACATCTTATTATGGATTCTATGATTTCACTTTGATTATTAGAACAATCTCATTCTGGTCATTAAGACTCTGCTAGGTACTAAAATCCAGTCCTATATGACTTGAAAATGGAATCTCATATTTAGATCACATTTATGCTTCTTACTCCTTCTGACCCTCAGGAATGCATGGAGAAAGAGTATAATCTGTTTTCTTACATGTTTTAATTTTTCACTCTTCCTCTCACTGCCTAGCCCCCAAATGTGAGATAATTAATGTTGAGGTAGGAGAACAGATGGGTAACAAACAAAGGAACTAATGTTTTACCTCATTGATGTTTTATAATTGTCTGTTCAGCAGAAACTCAAAGGGTAGCTGTCATCTGAGCACATTTGGAGAGATTCTGTGGCTATCTCTTTTCAAAGATTTTATCTCTAAACATTCTTAGGACATGGAAAGTACTCTCTCTGACTTCAGGGTCTACCCTATGCAGGAGCTGCCCAGACAAAGCAAGTTCAGTTGAGTTTAGTTCAGTCACTCAGTCATGTCTGACTCTTTGCAGCCCCATGGACTGCAGCATGCCAGGCTTCCCTGTCCATCACCAATTCCTGGAACTTGCTCAGACTCACGTCCATCAAGTCAGTGATGTGATCCAACCATCTCATCCTCTGTTGTCCCCTACTCCTCCTGCCTTCAGTCTTTCCCAGCATCAGGGTCTTTTCAAAGGAGTCAGTGCTTCGCATGAGGTGGCAAAAGTATTGGAGTTTCAGCTTGAGCATCAGTCCTTCCAATGAATATTCAGGACTGATATCCTCTAGGATGGACTGCTTTGATCTCCTTGCAGTCCAAGGGACTCTCAAGAGACTTCTCCAACAAAATAGTTCAAAAGCATCAATTCTTCGGCACTAAGCTTTCCCCCTGGTGGTTTAAATGGTAAAGTGTCTGTCTATCAATGTGGGAGACTTGGGTTCAATTCCTGGATTGGTAAGATTCCCTGGAAAAGGAAATGACAACCCACTCCAGTACTCTTGCCTAGACAATCCTATGGACGGAGGAGTGTGGTGCAGGCTACTGTCCATGGGGTTGCAAAGAGTCAGACATGACTGAGCAATTTCACTTCACTTTTCAAGCTTTCTTTATAGTCCATCAGTACATGACTACTGGAAAAACCATAGATAGCCTTGACTAGATGGACCTTTGTTGGAAAAGTAATGTCTCTGCTTTTTAATTTGCTTTCTAGAATGGTCATAGCTTTTCCTCCAAGGAGCAAGCGTCTTTTAATTTCATGGCTGCAGTCACCATCTGCAGAGATTTTGGAGCCCAAGAAAATAAAGTCTGTCACTGTTTCCATTGTTTCCCCTTCTATTTCCCATGAAGTGATGGGACCAGGTGCCATGATCTTAGTTTTTTGAATGTTGAGTTTTAAGCCAGCTTTTTCACTCTCCTCTTTCACATTCATCAAGAGGCTGTTTAATTCCTCTTTGCTTTCTGCCATAAGGGTGGTGTCACCTGCATATCTGAGGTTATCGATATTTATCCCTGAAATCTTGATTCTATCTTGTACTTCATCCATCCCAGCATTTCACATGATATACTCTGCATATAAGTTAAATAAGCAGGGTGACAATATACAGCCTTGGTGTACTCTTTTCCCAGTTTGGAACCAGTTTGTTGTTATGTCCAGTTCTAACTGTTGCTTCTTGATCTGCATGCAGATTTCTGAAGAAGCAGGTCAGGTGGTCTGGCATTCCCATCTCCTTCAGAATTTTCCACAGTTTGTTGTGATCTGCACAGTCAAAGGCATAGTCAATAAAGCAGAAGTAGATGTTTTTCTGGAACTCTCTTGCTTTCTCGATGATCCAGTGGATTTTGGCAATTTGAACACCTGGAAGTTCTTGGTTCACATACTGTTGAAGCCTGGCTTGGAGAATTTTGAGCATTAATTTGCTAGCATGTGAGATGAGTGCAACTGTGTGATAGTGTGAACATTCTTTAGCATTGCCTTCTTTTTGGGATTGTAATGAAAACTGACCTTTGCCAATCCTGTGGCCACTGCTGAGTTTTCCAGATTTGCTAGCATATTGAGTGCAGCACTTTCACAGCATCATCTTCCAGGATTTGAAGTAGCTCAACTGAAATTGCATCACCTCCCCTAGCTTTGTTTGTAGTGATGCTTCTAAGGCCCACTTGACTTTGCATTCCAGGATGTCTGGCTCTAGAGGGGTGATCACACCATCCTGGTTATCGGGGTCATGAAGATTTTTTTTGCGTAGTTCTTATGTGTATTCTTGCCACCTGCTCTTCATATCTTCTGCTTCTGTTAGGTCCATACGATTTCTGTCCTTTATTGCAAAGCAAAGTTAAACCAAAAGCAAGTGAAAGTCCAGCTTCTGTCCCTTTATTGCTCATCAGTGCCAACCAGCATCACCACGAGGTGGGTTGATGATGTCTGAGCTTGACCTCATCATGTATTTTGCTGTTCCAAAGGGCAGAATAACACATCAAATGCCCTTTCTTTTTGCCTTGTTCTAGAAACCTCCTCCTATCAGAATACTCCAGGCCAGAAATAGGCATTAGTCATAGTGATATTCCGTCTCTAAGTTTCAATATCAGATAACAGCTCTCCTAGTGTGTGGACTTAGGCCTGTGATTTCCTAAAGCTTAGCATGCAGCCAGTTGGAGAATGAGGTGTCAGTTCTCTTTTCTTCCAGACCCCTCATTATCCTGAAGGATGGGAATCTGGGGGTTGCTGTCAGGTAGGACAAAAGTGCAGTAAAAAAAATTGTCTCTACCAAGGTCCATGGTTCCTTGAATCTATGTCTTTCTTTTGAATATCTAGTTTTCTGTATGGTCTGAAGGTAGTAGTAGGATGAGATCCTCATTCGTGCATTGTAATAAATCCTGTAAGGATAAGCCTACTGATTTTTCTGAGGAAGGTGGGCATATCAATTGCCTATTGTCCAAAGCTTTAGCTAAAGATCTGAGATAACAGGGAAAGCCCCCTTAACCACCTAGTATAGGTTTATTCTACAAACAACATTTACTGGCTCTACTAAGTATCAGATACTGTTCTAGGTACTGAGAATCCCAGATAGGGTCTTTGCTTTCATTGAGGTTGCATCATTCCTGGAGAGTTGGGGGGTCTAGAGGAAAAGACAATTAAAAAAAAAAAACAACAGAAAATAGCAAATTCTTATATGTGTTAACTATGCGGAGTTAAAATGGGCTCTATCAGGTGACTGGATGATTAATTGGGAAGAGATAGGGCAAGCTACAAAAGCTACATTTTTTAAATTGAAGTATAGTTGATTTACAATATTGTGTTAGTCCAGGTGGCTTAGTGGTAAAGAATCTGCCTGCCAATGCAGGAGACCTGGGTTTTAGCCCTGGGTCTCAAAGATCCCTTGGAGAAGGAAATGGCAACCCACTCCAGTATTCTTGCCTGGGAAATCCCATGGACAGAGGAGCCTGACGAGTTACAGCCCATGCAGTCGCAAAGAGTTCGACCTGACGTAGTGACTAAACAACAATAATGTATTTCATTGTCTTTAATGGCTGAGTAATATTCCACTGCATATACGCAACTCATCTTCTTGATCTGATCCTCTGTTGATGGTCATCTGGGTTGCTATTAACTGTTGGTATTCACTTGATCAGCAGTGGCCTTGGGAATAGTTAGGGTTACACAATAGGACTGTGGTCAGCAAACACAGTGAGTTATGTTGAACCTGCCATTTGTGTGTATAAGTTTTATTGGGAATCTGTCACATCTGTTTCTTAACATACTGTCTGTGGCTGTTTGTACACAACACCTGCACAGCTGAATGATGAGCAGCCTTACAGAGGACTGTATTGTTTATAAGCCTAAAATATTTATCCTTTGGCTCATTACAGAAAAATTTGCTATCTTCTGCTGTAAGAACATCTGAATAACCTACCCACATGAAAGTCATTTTTATTATTCAATGAACTAGTCATATTTTTCCTGCTTTAAAAATCAGTCCATCACATAATCACTGAATCCCTAGGACCAGTTTCTTCTTACGAATTAGAATTACTCATCAAATTTGTTTATTTAATAAGTCTCTGGCAACCATGGGTTTTGCCTGGTCTGGCTATTGGATACAGTTTGCTCCTCATTAAGGTCAAATATTTATTGATATACTTGATCCAGAATCTATCATAACTATCAGGGCACTCTCACAGAAAAGTTTAGGTTCTTGCTTATAGGGTATATGTCAGCATTTGTGCCAAGGAATGCCTGCAGCGATGCTTAAGACCATTTCTTTGCATATTTACTTCCTGTAGTTTGATTCCTATGAAATATTTTTAAATGTTTTGCCTTTCTAATTTGTGTCCTTTACAAAGTGTTTGTCAAATATTGATTCCCTTCCACAATGGGGCTTGAATGCAGCTGACGGTTGTTTTGTTTCAGGACTTTGGTTCATGCAGCTCTTGTTGTTGCCAAAGTCCTTTTTTGTGTACCAGCTTCATCCATTGACCTCTCAGCGCTGTGCTGGGAACAGGGTTTGTCTAATGGTTGCAGCTGGGGATCACACATCCTCTTCCTGATTTTATAAGTTGTGCTGTTATGGAGCTTTTCATCTGTGGTCTCAATGCCTTTTCCCAGTGTTCTAATTCTAATTGAAGTAGCACAGCAGCTCTGCTGTAGAGGATATAATTACATTCATTCTTCTGTGCAGAAGCAAACAACAAGGTAAAGGAATTAGTTCAAGTTCCTGGAGGGAGTGCTCAGTTATCCCAAAGTCAAAGCATAGGGTGCTTTTTTCCCTATCAAATATGGAAATGTGATCCACCCTCTTTTGTGATCACAGTTGTCTTTCTTGTTCCCTGATTCCTACCATGTTACCACTTGTTAATGGCTTTCCTGTTTGTATCCACCAGTTCCTTTTGTATATTTCTGGATCTTTTTTCCTGACCAGACTTGATCGTTTATACCAGTCCCTGCACTTTCCATTGGCGCTTCTCAGGTGTTGCTAGTGGTAAAGAATCTGCCTGCCAATGCAGGAGACACAAGAGGGTTCAGTCCGTGGGTTGGGAAGATCCCCTGGAGAAGGAAATTGCAAGCCACTCCAGTATTCTTGCCTGGGAAGACCCATGGGCAGAGAAGCCTGGCGGGATACCGTCCATTTGTTGTTGTTGTTTAGTTGCTCAGTCACGTCCAACTCTTTGGGACCCCATGGACTGCAGCATGCCAAGCTTCCCTGTCCTTCATCTCCTGGAGCTGGCTCAGACTCATGTCCATTCAGTCAGTGATGCTATCCAACCCTCTCATCCTCTGGTGTCCCCGTCTCCTCCTGCCTTCCTTCAGTCTTTCTAATTGAAAAGGTATTTTCTAATGACTTGGCTCTTTTCATCTGGTGGCCAAAATATTGGAACTTCAGCATCAGTCCTTCCAATGAATATTCAGGATTTATTTCCTTTAGAATTGACTGGCTCTATCTTGCAGTCCAAGGGACTCTCAAGAGTCTCCTCCAACACCACAATTCAAAAGCATCAGTTCTTCAGCACTCAGCCTTACTTATGGTCCAGCTCTCACATCCATATATGACTACTGGAAAAGCAAAAAAAACTACTTTGACTGGAAAGTAATGTCTCTGCTTTTTAATATGCTGCCTTGGTTTGTCATAGCTTTTCTACCAAGAAGCAAGCGTCTTTTACTTTCATGGCTACAGTCACCATCTGCAGTGATTTTGGAGCCCAAGAAAATAGTCTGTCACAGTTTCCATTGTTTCCCTGTCTATTTGCCATGAGGTAATGAGATCAGATGCCATGATCTTAGTTTTTTGGATGTTGAGTTTTAAGCCAGCTTTTTCACTCTCCTCTTTCACTTTCATCAAGAGGCTCTTAAGGGGCCTCAGAGTCGGACTCAACTGAGCAACTAAGCAACAGCTGTGCCCTCCACAGGCCTCCTAGATGCATTCAAATAGGCATAGGTGTCCATTTTTCATCACGCTACAGCTCTTAAGCCGTCAGAAACCTCTCTTTGCTGCTAGTCTTCAGCCTGACCAGACTCACTCAGTGCAGCATTCTGTTGTTGTTCTGTCACTGTTCTTTTTTTGTTCTGTTACTCTTCTTGGCCTTCACTTGTGTTCCCTGAAAGCATGTGTATTTCATGAATTTTTCCCTTTTTTGCTTCCACTTGGATACCGTAATTACCCCTTCTCATGACTACATTCCCTCAAGTAGTCCAGGGCATTCCCTGTCTCCAAGACTTTTCTACATTGGATGTTCTATCTCAATCACAAAGAGCAAAAGAAAGCTTGATTAGACTTCAGAACTATCTTCACTACTAGAGTCTATTCTACTTTTCTCTTTGTTATAGTCATTTCTGAGTTTTATGTTAACAGAAGAATAGGAAATTATTTCTCAATTAGTTGTGTTAATATAATATACTTTGGAAATTCATTCTTAAAGAAAACCAATCCCAGCTTAGAATGGTAGCATCAATCAGATATATCCTGGAAGTTGGACAGAATATAAAAAATATTTATTTTATATTTTCTAATTAATATGCTCTTTCAATTTAGAAATGAATACCATGAGAAGAGTGTTAAATTGAGCCTCATGTATATTTTAATATTTCATTTTTTTCCCTGTATGCCTTTTTTCCTTCCCCAACCCCTAAGTCCCCTTTCTGCATTGCTTGTCACAGTAGTCTTTGCAAAATCTGAATCTGTTACTGCCTTGAAACAGTCCTTCTCTGACTCAATGCCTAACTGTTGAGATGCACATTCTGTAGTGATCGATACAAGCTCTTCATAATTTATTGTTATTTTACCTTTCTCTGTTTGGAATGCTCTCCCCATCTCTCACTTGCCCATCTTCCCTACTTTCTAATTTAAGAAGGACCAGCCAACCATCTGCCAGGATTCAGCATAAGCATTACATCCTCTGGTTTGTTTTTTTTTTTTTATGAACCCCCATTCTCTGCCAGAAGAACTGACTATCTTTTCCTTTTTGCTAAAACAATGTGAATATATGACATAATCGACTCTTCACCCATATATAGCAAATTTGGGTCATTTAATGGCAAATTTGGAACCAGTTCCTGGACCTTCAGATATGAGTGTCAAAATCTTCAAGTTCCAGCTAAGTGTTTGAAATAAATGAAACCATGTTTAGCTGACCCCCATGATGAACTTTAGTGATGCGTGGTATATGAACTTCAGTGATGTGTGGAATATGAATTGATATGTTATAAGCCAAACCTGTTGGTTTGTTTTTAATCTAGCAAAACATCTTAAACTAGAACTTGAGTATTTTATGCTTAAATTATCATGTAAAATATTATGACATCTAAACCATTTGCTTCATTTTAGTCCCTGATTCTTATTGTTTATTCATAACTAGCCCCATGACATTACCAATATCACTGGCTTTATTTAACTAGAACTACTTTGCGGCTATGCTCTTTTTGGACTTTATCCTAAACAAGGAACACATACGAAGCAAATCTCATTTTTCTGTATTGATAACATTTGCTGTCTCATGTCCTTATACTAAGTTGTGGCCTGATATAAATATCGCTTTTAAATACTGAAAGAGTGTCTGTTTTCCCCAATTATATGTGTATCACTTGGTGATTTATGAACTCTTTAGAAAACATGAAAAAATAAATTAAAGAAAAATAAATTACTCATGCACTATTTTGTCTTCCCCTCTGCTAAACAGGGAGTTATCTTTTGGGTATGTTTTCTTCTAATATTTTCCCATATGTATTTCTATGAATTTTTTAAACATAAGATATACATACACTTCAGCTCTATTTTCTCAATTCAAAAACTATTGAAACTAGAAAGAATCAACTAGATGACCTCGTTCCTAATGTCTTGTTTCACTAATAGGGAAAGTGAGACTTCACAGATATCACATAGCTAATAAAACATGGTACCAGCGTTTGGATTCCAGTAGCTGTATATAAAGCTAAATTCTGCTGTGCAATTGAAACTTATTTGTAACACCCAATCATTGTTTGTATTACTCATTTCCAGTTATTTAGCTTTAGTGGTGGCATAATGTGATTAAAGAAATAACTTTTCACTGGCATGCATAAATAGAAGTCTAATATTTTGTCTTCAGTGTACATTAGATTTATCAGGTTTTATTAGATTTGGTCATGTCATGCATTCACAAAATCTGGCCAAATATCTTGGGTAATATAAAAGCAGAATGTATTCTGCTTGGGAGGAAAGTTCTCTAGTTTTATCAATTCAACAAATTGTTCTGGTTAGTATATTGGGGAAGAAAGGAAAAAAGAATACTCAGTTGTGTTGCTACATATTTCAAAACAAAATCAAAGGGCTTGTGAGGGCAAGAAATCAATCATCTCAGAATAATGCCCAAATCAGTCAATGTTATTAATTGTATATCTTTGTTTTTAGAGTGCTGACAATAGTCTTACCTTCTTTAGGTCAAGGAGTGACAACAGAATAATGCAGGGCACTGGAACTGACATAGACCAAATATACCCACTGGCTTAAAGTTCCCAATGTTCTTCTGTAAATTAGAAACTTAAATCTCCAGGGCAGGGTTTCTACTTACACATACTGCAATCTAAGCCTTTTATTTCCACTCAAAAACTTTACAAGTAATGGCTACAATTTACTTGCCATGTTCTTTATCTTGATTCTTCCCTTCCCCATCATTTGTGCTTAGGTGTATATATATAGAAGCTTTTTTCCTTCTTGTCACCCATCTGCTTCTTGCTGAGCTCAAACTAGGTAACAACCACCTATCTGTGATCAAATGCTCTCCTCCAAGCCACACATCATGACAACAGGGAACATGTCAGGCAGGAGGAGGGAAAGGTGGCTAATTTTAAAGAATGGAAGCTGTGATTTGGACACAAATAGGTTGGTAATAATCCCTGAAAATACCTGCCACTTAGAACAAGAGGAGAAAAAAGCCAAACAAGCAGAATGGTTATGATAAAGTATAGTCCTGATTTCAGATTCTCAGGGTTATAAGAAACTGAAAATCATTCCTTTTATGACACAACACAAGAAGGTTGTCCAGGGTGTGCATGCACGCCTCCAGGGAGGGGGGATCTCTGTTTTTGGCAAGCCAGTCTACAGTTGAAACCTTCCTATGATCCCTGGCTCTGAGCTGCCTGTAATCCTTCCCCATTGGGGGCAGTAGGAAGGAACTACTCATTTTATTTGGCAGTTTTTCCATTCTCAACATAGACCTATCTGCCACCCCCACCTCCCACACCTACTCTTTTCCAAAATAAGTATGTTTTTACTTCAAAATTTTCTGATACGGTAGGTCTTTAGACTTTCTAACCATGTAACTAACCCTAGAATCTTTCCAATCTTTCCAATCTTTCCAAGGTGGTAAGCTACCTTTAATGGGGACAGTATTGTCTCTAACAGAGAGCAGAAATATTGTCTCTGTCTCTAACAGAGAGAGAGCAAATTGGGACTAACACCTTGTCCCACTACATGGCTATGAATTCACTGAAATATCCACTGTCTTTATGGAGGCCACACTGTATAGCTGACTTCCACTGAGCTTACTGTCTACTAAACTATCTCATATGTCTGCATTATATCCAAAATTCATTAGTTTGACTTATAATTGTACAGAAGTAAATTATCTTACATAGATTTTTATTAATTTTCATTTTGAGAGACCGTATCAATCATTCTGTTTTATTAAAGATATCTTTGGATCAAAAAATCAACACTGAATGCTCTCAGATGACAGGAAGGGATACTCAGCAGTAAACATCTTGACTCTCTGGTTTCTTGTGACCATTTGGGGAGAGGATGTTTATTTTTTTTCTGATTTTCATCAGCGTGCCAAAAATAAGATATTTAACTGAGAACCATAATCTATGAGGCTGTTAGGATCATTAGTCTGTTTCTCTCACTTTTGATTGCAGGGTTGTACCAGGAGATTTTTAAAAACGTACTTTACTGTGGACATTTAAAAATATATACAGAACCAAAGAGAACAGTACAGTAAATTCAGTATGCCTCTCCTTTCAATTCATTTGAGTTCAACCATTTTAAATTCCTGGCCAGTCTTGTCCCATCTATAACCTTACTCATTCTCCCTGAATTATTTTGAGGCAACCACAA
Source organism: Oreotragus oreotragus (assembly GCA_006410675.1). NCBI lineage: Eukaryota > Metazoa > Chordata > Mammalia > Artiodactyla > Bovidae > Oreotragus > Oreotragus oreotragus. Next base: position 45,490 of record SJYX01001575.1, on the reverse strand, counting down.
TTTATCTCTAAATATTTTGCTATATGTATATTTTAAAAATAAGTCCTCTTTGTTCTAACAAAAGAATATTTTAACTAAAAAGGAATATCAATAAAATATAAACATTATCCTTAGAATCATCTGATATTCAGGTTGTATTCACATTTCCAAAATTATTTTTTAATTTATTTCTTGACTTCACTCTATTTTTCCTTTGTTCTTTCCTTTTATCTTAATTTTTCATTTTGTTTGAATCATTATATATGTATTTTAACTGGTTTTCATGTCCCTTTCTCTTAAGGCTCTTTTCATCTCTACAATTTGTGAAATTTTATATTGAGTAAACTTTAGATATGTATTTATATATATGGATCCTGTAGAACTTGTTACAGTTTAAATTGTCTGATTGCATCCACATAGTGTTGCTTAATATATTTTCTCTGACATCAGTTTAAAAATTAATGAGCCAATTATCTAGCATCTCCCAAAGCTGACCAGTAGTGTGTGTTGTATTTAGTATCACGATGCTCTCATGGACTTAAATGTATTGCATATGTTTAATCTAGTGCATTTATCACCTTCTGTTTTGGTGCTTAGATTGTCCCTTCTTTATTCAATTGTATCATTTAGTTTGGCTTCTCACTCCTTTCGATAGGACCTACTAGTCTGATAAGTCCATAGCTTTCTTATATGTTAGGGTCAACTTACATCAAGACTGTTGACATTGTAAACAAAGGGACCAAGAGCTCTAATAAGTCAAGCATTTAGAGCATCTTCCTTGAGGGAACAAGAGGAGGCACTTTCATGGCCAGAGCATTTTAGATTTTGCTTTCCCAAACAAAGAGAGTTTAATAAAAACCTAGAAAGAGAGTTACAGTTTAATACTTGGTTTCATATTCAAAGATGGAGCATGGAACTGTCCTGGTAGACTTTTCTTGGATAATAGAATAGATTGTACCACTGAGAAATAATAACAGCATAGAATCACAGCCAACTAAAGTAATGCTTTTAGATTCAACATTGTTTCTGTTTTCGGTGATCCTATATTCAAAGTCCATAATAGTGCCAAAATCATGTAATCAGAGAGACAAGTGTACATGTAAATTATGATAAAAATACCATCTCACATTTGTATAATGTTTTGAACTTTGCATAGCACTTTAACATACATTATCTTCATTTGATTTCAATCTTTATGACAGATGTTTAAAGAGAAGAATAAACTCAAGGATTATGCTAATAGGTTTTACCATCTGGGGAAATCTCAGTGGATTTTCCTTTTCTATAGTTTAAAGTATGAGGAAATAATGTAAAATAGTAGACAGATACCATCGACTTCATTCTGGTAGTCTTGGTACCAGATTTTTTTCAGTTGTAGTACTAAAAAAATTAAGTTAGGATTATAACATTGAAATGAAGTCAGTTAAGGTTATAACAAGAGTAGTAACTTTTCTCCACAGTATACAGATGTATCATTTTTACAGTATTTATATTTATGTGTACAGTTGGATACACCAAAGATTTTTGTGCTGGGTGGATGGCAGCATGGTTACTTGACCAAGTGCATTGATCTATTGCTTTTTCCAGGTTGAAATTTTTCCACCTTGTGTTTTATCTATCTCGTTTTTTATAATTTCTATTATTTTTTCAAGTTCACCAGGAAGACAGAGTATTAAGGATGTGAAGATGAATGAGACAAGCCCTTGCTCATGAGGATGTTTGTGGTGGTGACTATAGAGGGAGAGGGGCAGACTGTAAAGATAGTTCCACCATACCACAGTCAGTGCACAGGTGGAGGGATGTGGTGTATAACATGAGGGCGTGAGGGTGGAGGGGGAGGACACCTGACCCATCCTTTTATCCCAGGTGCTTAGCACAGTATTGTGAGCAGAAGACAGGGCTCATTGGTTATTGCAAGTAAAAGTATGTTGAGATTTGTCAATATTTCATGAGAGGAAAGGATTATACTGTTATCACCACTACATTTTCATCAAAGTGATTTATTTTCTGAGAAAAAAGTATTTTTAAATAATATGCATCAGACACCCTTTTCAAGAAAAGGCACAGAACAATGTAGAGTAGCTAAAACTGTTCTCTTTGGTGGGATTTAGGGATCTTGGAGCATCTTTCACTGTCTTAGTACACAGGATTGATGCAGCTAATTCCATCATCTGTATTCTGCTTCTCTTCTTCCCTTACTGCACTACCAGATCCATAAGTATGATTATTAATAACTTTTACAGTATTATTTGTTTTTGAAAAGTTGCCAGAAATGATTATTAATTCCAGACCGTGAGCCAGGTGCTAGAATCTCCATGGCTTATCACCACCTAAGCTGGACAAGATAAGGTCACCTGCCCATCTTGCTATTCTGTTACTCTTCATTAAACAGATGATGCAGAAAATTCTGCTTAAAAGCACGTCTTTTCAAAAGGAATTGTTGATCAAAGAACTTGCCATAAATAGAAGAGATTATTGACTTTAACCCAAAGATCTATTGTTGATAGACTACCTCTAAGTACCTAAGTTAATGGTCTCTGTCTACAAAGGCCTTTGATACACCTTTCATCTTCATATGCATGTATGCTAGTTTAGAATTTGCTAAGGTGTCTTAACTACCATCAGTTTTTTTATGTCTACCTTTAACAATATTTTAAGTATCAGCTTATTTGACTGCTGATAATTTCAGAAACCCTCAAGTCTCCAAAGGCTTACAGTGTATCTTCTTTTTGGCTAACAGCTGGCTCTTATTTATTAATGAGGTCAATAAATTATCTGGCATTTTTTACATTTCCAGCAACTGACACTTTCAAATGATGGGGCATATCAGGTCTAGAGCATCCCCAAGGTCCATCAAGAAACACTGGGGGGAAAGTAAACCTCTATCCCTCGGTGACAGTTTTTAGGAACTTGCTATTTCTCTGATTAACTTCCATATGCTTTTCAAAGTCTCTGCTCTCCTATTTTCTTTCCAGTTTTACTTTTAGGTGAATTAATTTCTCTTTCCTCCAGGTCTCTGTTTATGCTACCATGGATTTCTAGTTTCTCACTCCATGTCCTGTATGATTAAAAATCATATGCAAATCAAGCTTTACTTAGATAAAAGTCTCAGCCCATCTGGGATATGATGGAGTGAGTTTAACAGCCTCCACTATGTCCTTTTCTAACTTCTCATTAAAATAATAATGACAAATAAAACAGAAAGCTATTCACTTGGAAGCTATGGATAGCAGTCAGCGGTTTATTATAAGAAAAAAATTTTTTCTATTGTTTGTTACATGGACAAACTTATAGAAAAATCACAATTAGTTGATTAGGTCAAACTATTTAATAGCTTCAGCCAACAAAATATTGTATAAATCTGGCTTGAAAACTAAAATGTAATACCAAAGTGCCTCTCAGTAGAAATTTAGGAGTTGTCTCCTAATCAGTTTTCTCTTCCCACCTCATATACCATTTATATCTCACTGGAAATTCTATTTCTGTGATTACTTAGAATATACAATTCCTGGTACAAAATAAGGCATGGATAGTGTGGTAAGTTAGTGGTGGAGAATCTCACACAATGATGTAGACTCTCCGTAGAAAGCTTGTGTTGATGAAGGAACTATCAGAGTAACAGAAACCTTAATGAAGGGCTTGTTGGAGGGGATACAGTATATGTGGTCAATAAGAACCACAATTTCTTAAATTTCTTTAAGATGAAAATTCATAGTAATGTTAGTTAATTATGAGATTTAAAGATAGTTGAATGGTATGAATATAATTGTAAGAATTTTTTCAGTTAATATAAAGAACAGTCACTTGAACATTTGGAGAAACTCTTACATCTTTTTAAGATATTTCCATAAAATAAACAGCAAAAAATTAGATGTCTTCCACTAAATTATGGGAAGCCCAGATGCACATTTGAAAATCTTTAGGTTGGTAATTTAGTTTTTTAAATTAAAAAATAATATCAAAATCTGTAATCACTGAATAATAAAAGTAAACAAAACCTTGACTATAAGGCAAGATAGCTGACCAATGAGAAATCAAAGGAGTAAAAAATTTTAAGTATAAAATATGAGCAACTAGAGCTGCTATGAAACATGTTTAAATAGTAGGTGCCTTATTATAAAAGCAATGTTGGAACTGTATTAAAATAACATTACTATCTATTTATTATTTGTATGACTATATACTTTTTATTTGTTTAAATAAATGTGGTGTTGCAAAGCTCAATTTGTTTCTTACCTGACTTTGTAAATGCTCATAGACAATAAAAAATATCGAAAGGGATGCTTTGTTGAATTGACAGGAAAGAAAATACATGTATTTAACATATACATTTTGATAAATTTTTATATATGCATGTGAAACAAATGTAATAAAAATAGTAAACATAGCCATAACCACAGCCCCCCGCTCCAAGTTTTTTCATGCTCATGTAATCCTTCACTCTTACCCTGCACTGACCACTTTTTAGCATCTGCCAACAACTTCTATTTGGCTTTCTGTCATATAGGTTAGTTTGCATTTCTTATAAGTTTATATAAATGGAATCATATACAACTATTTTATCTGACTTCTTTCACTCAGCATAATTACTTTGAGGTTCATCCATGTTGTTTCATATACCAAAGTTCATCATTTTTATTACTGAATAATACTGTGTAGATACACTATAATTTGTTTACTCATTCACATGTTGATGGACATTTGGATTATTTCAAGGTTTTGGCTGTTAACAATAAAGCTTCTAGAGAATTTGTATATAAGTCTTTGTACAGACATATACTTTTATTTCTTTTGAGTGGATTCCTAATAGTGGAGTGGCTGGATCACATGGTAGGTGTGAGATTACCTCAGCTGGATGTGTCCCTCTGTAGTCTTGTTAAAAGGCCCAGGCTTCCAAAGCTTGGAAATAAGAGCTGATATAATCGAATTCCTTAATACCAACAAAAAGATTTAAGAAAGATCTTTTTTAAGACATATCACTTAAAATACCATTTCCAATAGCAACAAACATTAAAGTACTGCTATGGCCTGAGTTTTTTTCTACCAAAATTCATGTGCAAAAGTCTCAACCCCCAGTGTGAGTATATTTGAAGATAGGGCCTTAATGGAAGTCCTATGTGCTTGCTAAAAGCTTTAGTTGTGTCCGACTCTTTGCTACCCCATGGATTATAGCCTGCCAGGCTCCACTGTCCATTGGATTCTCCAGGCAAGAATGCTGTAGTGGGTTGCCATGCCCTCCTCCAGGAGATCTTTCCGACCCAGGAATTGAACCTGCGTCTCTTATCTAGCACCACCTGGAAGCCCTATTGGAGGTCAGTAAGGGTGGATCCCTGATCCAACAGCATTGGTGATCTTATAAGAAACAGCATAGAGGTCTCTCTCTCTCTGTTTCTCTCCACTATGTAAGGACATAGTGAGAATGCAGCCATCTGTAAGTTGGGAAGAGAGCACTGAAGCCAAATCAGCCAGCACCTTGATCAAGACTTAACATCCTCCAGAACTCTGGGAAGATAAATTTGTTGTTTAACTCACCCAGTGTATGGTATTTTGTTATGGCAACTAGAGCAGAGTAATACAAGTAACTAGAAATAAGTCTCACAAAAGAAATTCATTGTCTTTGGTTAGAAAATTGTTTAGAAACTTCATTGAAAAACACTGAAAAGATTTAAAATTTATTTGAAAGACAATATTATAAGGAAATCAGTTGTCTTTGGATTTGTTGTTCAGTCTCTCAGTTGTGTCCAATTTTTTGTGACCCTATGGACTGCAGCATATCAAAATACAGAATTAATATTAAAGATACTTTAAACAAAATCCCATGTAGAAATATCCACTTTCAAATGGTGGATGTATCTGAGAGGCCATAAAAAGGAAATTAGAAAATATTTGTAATAGTCTAACGTGCAGTCCTGTTCACCAGGCTTCCGTATTATTTACTCAAAACATGGGTTTGCTCAAGCCCATGTCCATTGAGTCAGTGATGCCATCCAACCATCTCATTGTTTGTCACCCACTTCTCCTGCCCTCAATCCTTCCCAGCATCAAGGTCTTTCTCAGTGAGTCAGCAATTCGCATCAGGTGGCCAAAGGATTGGAGCTTCAACTTCAGCATCAGTCCTTCCAATAAATATTCAGGGTTCATTTCCTTTAAGATTGACTGGTTTGATCTCCTTGCTGTCCAAGGAACTCTCAAGAGTTTTCACCAGCACCACAATTTGAAAGCATCAATCCTTCAGTGCTCAGCCTTCTTTGTGGTCCAACTCTCACAATCGTACGTGGCTACAGGAAAAGCCATAGCTTTGAATATACAGACATTTGTCAACAAAGTGATGACTCTGCTTTTTAATATGCTGTCTAGGTTTGTGATAGCTTTTCTTCCAAGCAGCAAGCATATTAATAAATGTATGAATTAAGTTTAATTCTAATCAAACTCAAGACAGTCACAAAATTTTAATCAAAAGCCCACCTGATACAAAGAGCCAACTCATTAGGAAAGACCGTGATACTGGAAAATTTTGATGACAGGAAGAGAAGGGAGTGATAGAGGATGAGATGGTTAGATGGTATCACAACTCAATGGACATGAGTTTGAGCAAATCCTGGGAGATAGTGAAGGACAGGGAAGGCTAGTGTGCTGCAGTCCATGGGGTCACAAAGAATTGGACACAACTTAGCGACTTAACAGCAACTTAGATTTTGATACAGTGCTTGAATCATAGTAGGAATTTGAATTAATAAATGATTCTTTTCATTCTTCTCTGTGGCTTGTTTTTAGTTTTCTAATTTTTGTTTCCTGATTTTTTTTTCACTTGGAAACTGTAATCCTAGTAATACCTATACAACCTAAGAAAGTGATGGGTTTGAAGCTTATATAAATATGTATATATATGTTGGTATTACTGTTCTGTCGCTCAGTCATGTCCGACTCTTTGCGACCCCATGGACTGCAGCACATCAGACTTCTTTCCCTGTCCTTTACAGTCTCCTGGAGCTTGCTCAGACTCATGTCCATTTAGTCAGTGATACCATCCAACCATCTCATCCTCTGCCGTCCCTTTCTCCTGCCTTCCGTCTTTTCCAGCATTAAAGTCTTTTCTTACGAGTCAGCTCTTCCCATCAAGTGACCAAAATATTGGAGCTTCAGCTTCAGCATCAGTCCTTCCAATGAATATTCAGGACTGATTTCCTTTAGGATTTACTGGTTTGATCTCCTTGCAGTCCAAGGGACCCTCAAGAGTCTTCTCCAACACCACAGTTCCAAAGCATCAGTTCTTCGGTACTCAGCTTTTTTATGGTCCAACTCTCACATCCATACATACTTCTGCTGCTGCTAAGTCACTTCAGTTGTGTCTGACTCTGTGCGACCCCATAGATGGCAGCCCAACAGGCTCCCCCATCCCTGGGATTCTCCAGGCAAGAACACTGGAGTGGGGTGCCATTGCCTTTTCCGATCCATACGTGACTACTGGAAAAACCATAGCTTTGACCAGACGAACCTTTGTTGGCTAAGTAATGTCTCTAGTTTTTAATGTGCTGTCTAGATTGGTCATAGTTATTCTTACAAGGAGCAAGTGTCTTTTAATTTCATGGCTGCAGGCACCATCTGTAGTGATTTTGGAGCCCCCCCCTCCAAAAAAAAATCTGTCACTGTTTCCACTGTTTCCCCATCTATTTGCTGTGAATTGATATGACTGAATGTCCTGATCTTTGTTGTTTGAATGTTGAAATTTAAGCCAGCTTTTTCATTCTACCCTTTCACTTTCATCAAGAGTCTCTTTAGTTCTTCTTTTTCTGCCATAAAGGTGGTATCATCTGCATATCTGAGGTTATTGATGTTTCTCCTAGAAATCTTTATTTCAGCTTGTGATTCTTCCAGCCCAGCATTTCACATGATGTACTCTGCATAGAAGTTAAATAAGCAGGGTGACAATATATAACCTTGATGTACTTGGGACCAGTCCATTGTTCCATGTCCCATTCTAACTGTAGCTTATTGACCTGCATACAGGTTTCTCAGGAGGCAGGTAAGGTGGTCTGGTATTCCCATCTCTTTATGAATTTTCCATAATTTGTTGTGATCCACACAGTCAAAGGCTTTATTGTAGTCAATGAAGCAGAAGTAGATGTTTTTCTGAAATTCTCTTGCTTTTTCTATGATGCAACAGATGCTGGCAATTTGATGTCTGGTTCCTCTGCCTTTTCTAAATCCAGCTTGAACACCTGGAATTTCTTGGTTCACATACTGTTGAAGCCTGGCTTGGAGAATTTTGAGCATTACTTTGGTAGCATGTGAGATGACTGCAATTGTGCAGTAGTTTGAACATTCTTTGGCATTGCCTTTCTTTGGGATTGGAATGAAAACTGACTTTTCCTAGTCCTATGGCCACTGTGAGATTTCCAAATTTGCTGGCATATTGAGTGCAGCGCTTTCACAGCATCATCTTTTAGGATTTGAAATAGCTCAGCTGGAATCCCATCACCTCCACTAGCTTTGTTTGTAATGATGCTTCCTAAGGCCCACTCGACTATCGCACTCCAGGATGTCTGGCTCTAGGTAAGTGATCACACCATTGTGGTTATCTGGGTAATTAAGATCTTTTTTGTATAGTTCTGTGTATTCTTACCACCTCTTCTAAATATCTTACTCTTCGTTTAGGTCCATATTGTTGTGTGCCCATCTTTGCATGAAATATTCCTTTGGTATCTTTAATTTTCTCAAAGAAATCTCTAGTCTTTCCCATTCTATTGTTTTCCTCTCTTTCTTAGCATTATTATTTAAGGAAAGCTTTCTAAGGTATATATGTACATAGGCCTAATGTCAAATGTAAAAGTGAAAGTATTGATTTCACAGCACATAATAAAGTTTGTTCATTTATATTACCTCATTTCTCCTCTTTTTCCACTTCCTCTAGGCATATCTGTGACCTTTGTCCTTGTCCATTTTCAGCAACTCATTATTAAGCAGGTAGATTTCTTTCCAAATTTATAAAATATCCATGTATTGCTCCTCATTAGATGTATCGTTTCTGACCTTTTTATCCCTTTGTATGTAGTTAGTGCTCTGTCAGGCTTTTCTTTCCCTAATTTAACCACTTAGTTAGAATTTGTTCATGCTACTTTGGCTTTTGCTTCCTAAGATTTTCCATCTTCAAGTGGGTGTAAAATTAAGGAAAACTTACTGCTATATTTCCTGATTTTTTTGTTTGCTTAGGAAAATGCCTTCTAGTTTATGAAAATATCCTCCAACTGGAATAAAAACTTAGAAGCATGTAGAAGTTTTGAGTTACATCTCTTTGTTCCTAATATATTGTGGATCAATACCATGGCATCTAACATTATTTGGGAGAGAAGTCAGAGGTCACTTTACTGATTGCTTTCTTTCCGAATGACATGCAGGCTGTGCCTGAATAATTAGGGAATTTCTTCATTATATTTGGATTTCTGTAAATTCACTGGGATAGGTACATATTCGGAGAAGACAATGGCACCCTACTCCAGTACTCTTGCCTGGAAAATCCCATGGGCGGAGGAGCCTGGTAGGCTGCAGTCCATGGGGTCGCAAAGAGTTGGACACAACTGAGCGACCCCACTTTCACTTTTCACTTTCATGCATTGGAGAAGGAAATGGCAACCCACTCCAGTGTTCTTGCCTGGAGAATCCCAGGAACGGGAGAGCCTGGTGGGCTGCTGTCTGTGGGGTCGCACAGAGTCGGAAACGACTGAAGCGACTTAGCAGCAGCAGCAGGTACATATTGCTTTCAATCATCTTTCTTTGGAAGCTGACTCTTCAGGTCTTCTTTATTTTGGCAAATTTCTATTATACTATATATTTAAAATTTATTCTTTGTGTTCTAGTTTGCTTTCACAAAAGCAATTATTCAAAAATTGAATTCATTGTCTTTTCTTATTGTTGTTTTCTGTCTAGTCATTGTGATCTCTTCATCTTTTTACTCTGAATTTTACCTGATTCCCTCTCCCCCATGGTTTACTTTCCTACCATTGAAAAGACTTACTCTACTGTAATTCAATTCCTTTCTGCTTCTAATGGGATTTCAAATACTCTAAAGGCTTTAATTTCCTCTTCAGTTCCTTTGGTAGGCTTGTCAGTTACCTTTCCTTTGTATTCATTTTTGAACTTTCATTGATATCCTGCATTATTTTTGGTTTCTCTCACCACTTAATTCATGAACTTCATGTTATCTCTAAATTCCTTAAGCATATAGAAAAATTTGCCTTATATTTCTTTCTGTTTTGTTTGGATGCATTTTCCAAAGAATTTTTCATCTGTATTACACTTGTGTCTGTTATTTTATTCTTTTTTGCTTTCATTCCATATAAATGAATGCAATTCATTCCCAGCCTTCTATTAATATTTGTTCCCCTCCCCCATTGTAAAAGATGTATTTCCCAGCTTTCCTTTTTGTAGATGTTACCATGGTTGAATTGTCCCCTTAATCCTTGACCAAAAGAACTATATGATGATACTTAGTGTCTTTGTTTTTTTTTTTTGGACCTTTGTCGGCAAAGTAATGCCTCTGCTTTTTTTTTTTTTTTATTTTATTGAAGAATAATTGCTTTACAGAGTTTTGCTGTTTTGTC
>SJYX01001575.1:16558-34813 GCA_006410675.1 Oreotragus oreotragus | reverse complement strand
CCCTCTCCCTCTCCCTCAGAGTCCAAAAGTCCGCGCTACACATCTGTGTCTCTTTTGCTGTCTTGCATACAGGGTCCTCATTACCATCTTTCTAAATTCCATATATATGTGTTAGTATACTGTATTGGTGTTTTTCTTTCTGGCTTACTTCACTCTGTATAATCGGTTCCAGTTTCATCCATCTTATTAGAACTGATTCAAATGTATTCTTTTTAATGGCTGAGTAATACTCCATTGTGTATATGTACCACAGCTTTCTTATCCATTCATCTGCTGATGGACATCTAGGTTGCTTCCATGTCCTGGCTATTATAAACAGTGCTGCGATGAACATTGGGGTACATGTGTCTCTTTCTATTCTGGTTTCCTCGGTGTGTATGCCCAGCAGTGGGATTGCTGGGTCATAAGGCAGTTCTATTTGCAATTTCTTAGGGAATCTCCACACTGTTCTCCATAGTGGCTGTACTAGTTTGCATTCCCACCAACAATGTAAGAGGATTCCCTTTTCTCCACACCCTCTCCAGCATTTATTGCTTGCAGACTTTTGGATCGCAGCCATTCTGACTGGTGTGAATACTTAGTGTCTTTGATTTTGTCATTTAACTATTGATGGAAGTGGGAAGGAATGGGCTTGGATCGTGTATCATCAGCAGCCATAGTTTAAGTTCTATTTAAATGTAGTAGGACACTACGGTTCTTGCCCCTCAATGTCCTCAGCCTGACTTTCGTCTGTGGAAAAACTTTAGCTGAAGAATAAGTTTAATCATAGAAGTGAGAACATGCAGAAACAAAGAAAAGCAGTCAAAGAAGACCAAATACCAATAGTTTAGTCATTTAAGGCATAGTCAAAGACCTTTAGTTCCTTCTCAAAGGCTATAGATAATATTGAAGCCATATCCTTTGGGGTGTCTGATTGATAGATACTGAAATCCCCACCAAGTAGAAGAAATTAAGTACATGATGACCAGACTGTAACCATAACTTATGCCACCACAATTCTGTCAGCTGGCCTCAAAGAAATGGGAATAAATCAATATGCAACTGAAGAGTAACTGTACTCAGTTGAGATGACATTGTCAGAACTGACTGCTATTTCTGCGTGTAGCCCCTCCCTCAGCCTATAAAAACTCTTGTCCACTGAGTGCCAAGAGGTGGAATTGACCTTTTGACAGGTGTCTGCCCTCCCCTTCTGGTTGCTGGCATCCAAAATAAAGCAAACTTTCCTTTCCACCAACCTGAATTCTTCACTGGCTTTTGAGCGGTGAACTGCTGGTTCCCTCTTTCAGTTGCATTCTGTCTGAATATATTTTCTCTGTCTAGAAGAGGTATGAATTATGCTGGCTAGGAGAATTAAGGAATTAACAACACTGGTATTTTGACACAATAAAAATGATTCATGAATTATTATATATAAATATTTCTATTGAGATTTTCCAAGTTCTGATAAAGTATACCCTCTTTCATGAAACTTTTCCCACTGCCCTCCTTCCCAACGGTATCTCTCACTCTGATAGTCTTATGAAGCTCCCTGTTAGCATGTGCTGCTGTGTTAAATAGGTGCTGCCATGGAGTGCGCTCTGTGGTTTCTCCTGGATCAGTCATGACTCTCTAACTTAATGTAGGTTCTCTGATGACAAGAGTGTGCCTTTTACTTTTGTTTTTTTTTTATGACTCTCAAGAGATGTTATGGTACACTGGAAGCTGTCTCTTATACACATCTTGTTTCCACNTCTGTGGTTTCTCCTGGATCAGTCATGACTCTCTAACTTAATGTAGGTTCTCTGATGACAAGAGTGTGCCTTTTACTTTTGTTTTTTTTTTATGACTCTCAAGAGATGTTATGGTACACTGGAAGTACGCACATAACAGTTCTTGATTGGTTATTGACTAAACTGTTATCTTTTGGAAAGATAAGATTGTATTACCTCTTTGATTCAAGTAATTATGTTTGAAAGAAACAACATATTTAAAGTATCTCCAATATCCCAAATAGTTGCTGGGTACTATCAAACACATTGCATAATTTTTATCCTTTGATAACAGTAAGTTTTATTAACACTGTTTTATAGATGAAAAATAGTATGACCCACAGATGAATTAGCTCTCCAAGTTCTCGCAGATAATGAAATATAGAATTAATAATTAAATGCTTCCTTCTAATATGACAACTCATGTTTTCTTCCTCAAGGTATTCAATGGCACTTCTTGTGGAATTCAGTTATTCCTTATAGAAATAAATGTTCTCTTCTTGATTTAAAGGTTACTTCCTCAGAGTTTAGACAAGATATACCCATATATTGCAGTAGGAAATGGCAGCCGACTCTAGTATTCTTACTTAAAGAAACCTATGGACAGAGGAACCTAGTGGGCCACAGTCTATGGGGCTGCAAAGAATTAAACATTACTGAGCACACAAGTACACATGCATGCACCCATATTTTGAAATTTTTGTTTTGCTATAATTAAACTGAGAAAAGTTTCATAATCTTCTTCCCACTGAATCTTGACATTCTGAAGGTATGGAACTCATTCTCATTATCCAAAGTGGCTGTCAGAGTTACAGCCATCACTTATGTTACAAGTGGCACAGTAGACAAGGAAGAAAAGGGGCATTTCACTGAAGTCATTTGGTAACTCCTACTTGTTTAAATGTGGTTTTACTTCAGTGGCCCATCAGTTCAGTTCATTTCAGTTCAGTCACTCAGTTGTGTCCGACTCTGTGACCCCATGAATCGCAGCACCCCAGGCCTCCCTGTCCATCACCAACTCCCAGAGTTTACCCAAACTCATGTCCATCGAGTCAGTGATGCCATCCAGCCACCTCATCATCTGTTGTCCCCTTCTTCTCATGCCCCTAATCCCTCCCAGCATCAGGGTCTTTTCTAGTGAGTCAACTCTTCACATGAGGTGGCCAAAGTATTGGAGTTTCAGCTTCAGCATCAGTCCTTCCAACGAACACCCAGGACTGATCTCCTTTAGGTTGGACTGGTTGGCTGTCCTTGCAGTCCAAGGGACTCTCAAGAAATAGATGGGAAAACAGTGGAAACAGTGTCAGACTTAATTTTGGGGGGCTCCAAAATCATTGCAGATGGTGATTGCAGCCATGAAGTTAAAAGACTTTCACTCCTTGGAAGAAAAGTTATGGCCAACCTAGATAGCGTATTAAAAAGCAGAGACATTACTTTGCCATCAAAGATCCATCTAGTCAAGGCTATGGTTTTTCCAGTGGTCATATATGGATGTGAGAGTTGGACTGTGAGGAGGGCTGAGCGCTGAAGAATTGTTGATTTTGAGCTGTGATGTTGGAGATAGTGACTTCAAATAATGGACAGAGGAAACCCATGACAGTTAGGATTTGGCAGAAATTCTTATAAAACTCATTGCTGCCACAGAGGACCAGAGACCAATTAATTATATGACAGAAAGCTGAAAGGAACTATAGCTAGCATCACTGCATGGATTCAGAGAATATGAAAATAAAGGAAACATGATTGACAGTGTTTTATGTCAATGCCAGAAATGTATCTTTGAAGAGATTAAGATCAAGGGACAAAGGGTAGCAGGGTTTCTATTTCCAGAAATAAGCTCCTTTTGCTAAATGACGGACCCCTGAACTTCATGTTCATCTGTTAATTCAAGTATTTATTTATTCAATAATTATTTCAGTAGTTTTATTGAAATACAATTCACCTATCATGGCATTCATCTATTTAAAGTGCACAAGTCAATAGGTTTTAGTATATTTACAGAGTTAGGACATTACCACTGTAATCTAAGTTTTAAATATTCCCATTAGCGTAAAAAGAAACCCTGTTCCCATTAATAGTCACTACCATTTCTCACTCCTCTTTCTTCTTTCTCCCCTGTCACAGTCATAGGCAGCCACTAATCTTCATGTCTTTATAGACTTGTCTAGTATGGATATTTTATAAAAATGAGATTATGTGATATGTGGTCTTTTGTGACTAGCTTCTTTCATTGAAAACATAATGATTTCAAAGTTCATGCCTACTGTAGCAAGTATCAGTAATTGAGTCAATAACTATTTTTGAGTGTAAATTATGTAATAGTAAGTCAAGAGGTGTATAACTTCAAACAGGGGAGACATAGTGCCTGTCCTCATAGAGCTTTTAGCTTAATGGGGAAAGGCTTCAAACAGTTATCGCACTAATAACTATATAATTACAATTGTAATGAATATAGTATGGGTGTCACAAGGATACCAAAGTAAACTGAAATGTCAAAGAAGGCCTTCGGGTTAAAGTCATATTTAAATTAAGGACTCAGCTATGAGAAAGAATTGGCCAAAGAAAGAGGCATCAACACATGATTATTGAGCTCCTGCTATATATCAGGCCAACTACAAGGTCAGGAATCCGAGAGATAAAGACATGCTTATTGTCTTGAAGCAGCTTTTGACATAATGATGCATGACAATAAATAATGCACAATGGCAACATTGTCACAAATGCTGTAAGAGTGTAAACCCACTGCGATTGGGAGCTTAGAGGAGAGGCATCTGGCATGGTCAGGGGACTGAGGCTTGAATAAATCATGTGGAAGTTGATGTATCAGCAGGTTCTAATGAAGAAAAGGAGCCATCCACTTGAAGAATGACCAGAAGTTGTTCCAGGCAAAAAGAGCAAAGTCAGCAAGCCTGCTGCTGCTGCTGCTGCTAAGTTGCTTCAGTCGTGTCTGACTCTGTGCGACCCCAGAGACAGCAGCCCACCAGGCTCCCCTGTCCCTGGGATTCTCTAGGTAAGAACACTGGAGTGGGTTGCCGTTTACTTCTCCACAGCAAGCCTTGAGATGACAAGAGAGCAGGCTGCTTTCAGAAAGTGCATTCTGTAGCAGAGCTTCTCGAAAGTGTCCTCATTAATTCAGAAATCTGTAATGGGCTCTAATCTTTTATCTGTTTTCTAACACCATAGATTTGGATTGTCTCCAGTCATGAGCGATGTAGCTCCATACTTTGCCTGTGTTCCTTTTAGAGAAAGCATTTTAATGAAAGCTGCAGTATTCTAAGAATGTAACTACCCCATCACATGAGATTGTTCTGCACTGTTGCATGTTAAAATGAATCATTGTGTGTAGCACTTATTGCATATCCGGGAGATTACTCTGTAGATCCATATTTAGTTAGGCTTATTGAGTTTGGCTCATATTATTAACATTATTATGGAACTAATAATGGATGTATGTTTCATTTTCCATTGGCAGGGCATTCTAGTTATAATACTCACATAATAGCTCAAGAGAGATTTTCAATAAAATGTCCCATTTATAGTCACTAGTGGAAAGATAAAACACTCACTCCTCTGGCATAAAAATTTAAGTTTACTAAAGTGAGTTTAACTCAGTGACTGAAAGAATACTGTATTGAGTCATGTCAAGGTGAGTCATGTCAGCTAGATCTTTGAAGAAAAGGTTAGAGGAGAACAGAACTCAAGTTTGGGACCAGGACCTATTGGTGAAGAATTCAACTTCCAGGTAATGCTCAGTTCAGTTCAGTTAATTTGCTCAGTTGTGTCCAGTTCTTTGCAACCCCATGGACTGCAGCATGCAAGGCTTTCCTGCCCATCACCAACTCTTGTAGCTTGCTCAAACTCATATCCATAGAGTTGATGATGCCATCCAACCATCTCATCCTCTGTCTCCCCTTTCTCCTCCTGCCATCAATCTTTCCCAGCATCAGGGTCTTTTCACATGAGTCAGTTCTTCGCATCAGGTGGCCAAAGTTTTGGAGTTTCAGCTTCAGCATCAATCCTTCCAGTGAATATTCAGGACTAATTTCCTTTAGGATTGACTAGTTTGATCTCCTCGCTGTCCAAGGGACTCTCAAGAGTATTCTCCAACACTACAGCTCAAAAGCATCAATTCTTTGGTGCTCAGTTTTCTTTATGGTCCAACTCTCACATCCATACATGACTACTGGAAAAACATAGCTTTGACTGTATGAACCTTTGTCAGTAAAGGAATGTCTCTGTTTTTTAATATGCTGTCTAGGTTTGTCAGGTAATGTTAGTATCACAGAAAATGATCTAATACATGGGATGGATAAGAAAACTCAAGAGTGTCAGATTCCTATCAGGAGTTTGTCCAGATAGTACTTGGATTGTAACTCTAGTTCTGTGCTCTAATTCTAGAGTATAATATAGAGAGGGACTAATGGAGCAGATTTGAAAGAAAATTATGAATGGTCAGTAGGTTGAATCCTCCTCATAGGAAATCTGTTTTTTCCTTTATAGTTCAGAATATATTGGCAGGAGTTGAGGAGCTATAGCTGCTACTGCTTATTTGGATGAGTTAAGATCTCTGAGAAAAGCTTTTCATTCTATCTTACTTGCTATGTGATTAGAGCATCCTCATAGTTCATCTGAAGTTTGGGAGAGATCTATAGATCTCTGGGCTGCAGTGGAAGGAGCAGTGTTCCACGCCACTAGGAGAACTGTGTCTGCATTCATTCCAATAGTTCCTTTCAAATAGTTTTCTACTATTTGTGTTGGTGTTGGTGGTCTATTTGTTTTTTTTTTTTTTTACTGGGTGCTTCAGAGAACCTCAGAATAATGAGTAGTGTTTAGCAGCAGGAATTACTGAAATAATCTTCATGGATATAAATACATGATCTTACAAGATGTGTTTATCAAAAAAAAGATATTGAATGAGCAGCTGCTATGGAGCAGGCTCAGTTTTCAATGCAGGCAATGAGTAATGAAAGGCCTGAAGGAAATCAGTTCTGAGTATTCATTGGAAGGACTAATGCTATAGCTGAAATTCCAATACTTTGGACAACTGATGGGAAGAATTGACTCATTGTAAAATACTCTGATGCTGGGAAAGATTGGTGGGGTTGCAAAGAGTTGTATATGACTGGGCCACTGAACTGAATTGAATGAGCAGTGAACAAGAAGCACACGATTCCTACCTTCATGGAACTTAGGTCCTAACATTTCATTACTATCTAGATAAATCACCAGGTCAAGAAGGGGAACCTTGGCAAGGTGAGGCTCCTTTTTATGCCCTAATCCCTTGCTGTCTTCTACTTAGTGTTCAGATCAGGCAGAGGTTAGAGCATTTGCATTTAGGTGGTAAGAGCGGCAGAAAGAGTCTTAAGAAGCTATGAAAGGAACTTGACCAGGAGACGTAACTAGAGTAAAATTATCCTTTGCAGGAAAGATAATCTAACTTCAGTTTACTTTATACACCTTATCTTAATTTTGTTATTCTTTAGCTTTTAAAAAGTATCATTTTAAATTATTTCCTTCTAGATTTTTAAAATTAACTTATTGACTGAGCAGCTTCACTTTCACTTTTCACTTTCATGCATTGGAGAAGGAGATGGCAACCCACTCCAGTGTTCTTGCCTGGAGAATCCCAGGGACGGGGGAGCCTGGTGGGCTGCCGTCTATGGGGTTGCACAGAGTTGGACACGACTGAAGCGACTTAGCAGCAGCAGCATTGACCTGCCTTCATTAAGTAGCTCAGTTGCTCTCTATTCCTTATCTCTAGGGATAGATAAAACAACTCAAAATTAAAAAAAAGAATTTCTCTCTAAGCTGCATTTCAAAAGCTTAGGTCCTGAGGAAAAATAAAAATCACACAATAAAGTTAGGAGAATTGGGAGAGTGGAATGGAAGCAATTGAAGCTAAATTATCTTCTCCAGACTGGTGGTTCCCAGATCAGAGAGTGAGACCTAAGCCAATTTCTTGGGGTGTAGAACTCCTTGGGAATATGTCAAGACCCTAGAGAAGAAATGCATCTGGGCAGAGGTAGTTTTAGATAACGTCACAGTTTCTTGAACCCTAGCGTGTTGTCAAAGCAGCAGAATAAAATGGTTACTTTAAACTCAATATGATGGAAGCATGGTGGAAAGAGCTACCGGATCCTGAGGTGCCATGTGAACAGCATCAATTGTCATCTCTGTAGCAGTTTGTGTGTTGAGCTCTCCAAGGACCAGGAGTGATGACAGGTGCCTTAGTGGATTCATGTTTGGTCAAGTTATTCTGACTCTCTGATGGTGCTCTCCCAACTTATTGTGACTCTCTGATGGTGCTCTCCCGACTCCCTAACATACACACACACACGCTCTTATATCTGATCTCTATATGCTCCCAACTCCCTAACACACACACACACACACACGCTCTTATATCTGATCTCTACATGCTCCTTGTGGCAGAGTCACAACTCTAGGTGGATAAAGGTCCTTAAACAGAAGAAAGGAATATAGTTTGTGGCCTGAGACTCCTTCTTGCTGTACTTGCTTTAATGTCTCACCATATCTCCCTGAAACTGGAGACCAAGGAGGTTCTTGTGGACCAGCTTGAACCAATGTGTTCTGGATTCTAGGGCAATAGTAGAAAGAGATACTCAGGAGAGAGTGAGCTGAGGGGAATTACGATGATCTTGGTTTAGGTCACTTTCCCTAAGTTTGGTGAATCTGACATTTAATCAGAAAGTTAGTGGTTTCTTATAAGGTATCACATTCTCATTACTGTAATTCTATGGTCTTTGGATATTTGTTGTCACACCCTGCTGTGCTTTATTTTCTAGAGAGTCATCTTTGGTATCTTCCTCCTTTTAAAAGAAAATAACAACATACATAAGCATAAAGAAAAGTCGCAAAGTAAATTTAAGCTACTATCTATCTATATTCCATTTTTGTCTATTTTACCACATAATATAAACATATCCTTGCTAGAAGATATATAATTTGGGCTTTAGCGGGTGGAGCTCAATCAAGTAACCTTCAAATTGTTACTTCTTACTTTTTTTCTAACTTCCCAAGTCAGTGTCTCAGCATCTTGTTACTTATTTATTTGTAAGTAAATAAGACATTTTTTAAGCCAAGGATTTGATGTAGGCAAGTGGATGGTAGGAAGCAGGAAAATAGAGAAATCAGTTCTTTTAGCATGAATTGATACTATTAAGAATTATCTTTTAGGTTTCTTCCTGGAAAGATATGTTTCATAAAAATGTGGAGATAAAACTTCTCCAACCTTACCTTACTATAATAATAATAATATCTATAAGCACTATCTCTTTCTTTGAATTTTTATTGTTCTCTCTTTTTGAATTATTAAGATCTGATAATGTTTAGTGAAGAACCAGTCTGAAAAGGCACTACTGGTTCTCATTTAAAAGATATAAGAAAAGGAAATGGAACACTGTTATCAAAAGCATTAATAGATTGTTGAATGAAATGGAAGTTTAAATAAGAAATCTGTTGGATATAAGCTCTTTGAAAGTATGCATTTGTAGTGGCATTGAATAATTTTACTTTCACTTTTGAATTTTGTGTTTAAAAATGTCTTTGTGAATAACAAGATGTTTATGGTATAAAGTACTCTGAGGCCAAAGAAGGAAGTAACTCTTTTACATGTGATGTGGAGAGAGAGCTGATGTTAGCTATCTGATCCATTGGTGATATAAATCCATGTGGATTCATGGAGTTCTGCTTGAGAAGCAGGTGGGAACGCCAGCTGAGGAATGTTTCTCTCTGGGGCTGCTTGAGTGCATCTATTTCATTTCAGTAGATGGGGTATGAGCAGGCTGTATATGAGAAGTGTGACTATCAAGTAATCAGAACATATTTGATAAGGAAAGAATGCTTGTGGAGTCAGCTTGTCAAATTTATATTTTATTAAAGGGATGTCTATGTGCCCTGGCTGGAGAAGGTGATGGCACCCCACTCCAGTACTCTTGCCTGGAAAATCCCATGGATGGAGGAGCCTGGTGGGCTGCAGTCCATGGGGTTGCGAAGAGTCGGACGCGACTGAGTGACTTCACTTTCACTTTTCACGTTCATGCATTGGAGAAGGAAATGGCAGCCCACTCCAGTGTTCTTGCCTGGAGAATCCCAGGGACAGGGGAGCCTGGTGGGCTGCCATCTATGGGGTTGCACAGAGTTGGACATGACTGAAGCGACTCAGCAGCAGCAGCAGCACCATGTGCCCTGTCCATGGGTTTATGTTTTATTTCAGTTTAAAGCATAGCAGTGTCACCCTAATGCATGCTCCATGCTGCATAGTGCTTCTGGGGAGGTTGTTGACACTGTTATAGAGAGGCTTTTCTGCCTCTGAACAGTTACTTGTCTTGTTCTTCATTTTACAGCCTGTGCCCCACACAGAGTTTCAGTAATAACATGGGTTTGGGGCCAGGCTGGTAAATGCCGGCATCAGGATTTTCCTAGCAGGTATTAGATGAACTCAAAATTTTCTCTCTCAAATTGGAAAGCACTGTATAATGAATAGACAAAATAGTGCCTTTAAGAAATGTAGTGAAATAAAGCCTGTCATTGAAGGGAAATTGTCCAATTCTGAAGTAAGGTAGTAAAAAAAAAACTGATGTGGCTAAATTTTTCTTAATTTACTATGATAGAGTTAACCTTTGATGTCAACATTCAAAAGGTAAAAAAATTCTGTTTTACATAGACTGTTGATATTGGCTTAAATTTCAATTCTAGCTTACCGAGGCAATGTAAATTAAAAACAAGCAATGGAAATACCATTTCATCTTGATTAAACCATCTAAATAAAGTGATAGTGCTAATAAGCACCTGCTTTGAGAACGGAGTGTGTCTATATCTTTTGATTTCTACTCTTGCTCAAAACTGACATTCAGATTCTATGCTGCCATTTGAATTTCTTGCTATTTAAAGTAAATTTTTAAAAAAAAAAATCAGGATGGATGTTACTGTTGAGTATCTGTAGCCCTATTTTGGCAAGGAAATCAGAGCCTGGCAGCCTTTTTCAACAATTTCCTATAATGCAGGAGGGCTTAATGCCCCTATTATAGAACTGATTCTATTATACTCTTCTCTCCAGAACTAATGGAGCACTCGACTTATTCATGTTAAAGAAAATGATTAAATGTGAAAAGCTTCCAGACTCTGCTTCTTGCCAGGATTAAAACTGCTCTGTCCTTTATACTGACCAGAAAAGTCACCCCTTAATTAAGTTTATTGTTATTTGTCACCTGCCAGGAAGTTGCATGCAAAGCACATAAAAGCACATCTGTTGGTAACTATTTTAGATCTGTCTTTAAATTCCATATTTTTGTTTTATTATATATATATATGTTAATAATGATGGCTGACATTTATTGAGGGCTTAAAACCTGAGGATACTCTTTTAGTTCTTCATATGAATTGAGTCAAGTAATTCTTATTGGAAAACCCTAAGAAATACGTGCTGTTATTGTCACCATTTTATGGATGGAGAAAATAAGGCTCAGAGTTGAAGCCAGTGGTGGCATAGGGATTGAACTACTCACCATCTAAGCTCTTAATAACCTCTATTCTTATCTATTTTTCCATTTAGCTAAAACATATGAAAGTGAATTAAGCTAGTGAGTTGGTAATCAACTCATTCATTGAAAATGTATTGAGTGGTAATTTTCTTGCAACATAATAATCATAGCAAAGTATTACTGTAAGCTGGGTAAAATATAGTTTCTTAGCTAAGTGAACTTTTTATTTAGTGACAGATAGGAAAGCACAAAGCTAAATAAAATGTAAGGCTGTGTGTATTGTATTACAATGCAAATACAAATTCAATAGGAGGTTCAGAGGGATAAGTTTTTCTTAATTATGGTGTCAGACAAACATTTATGAATGAGCATGCCTTTAAAGATTTATGAAAGATTTGGACAAGTAGAGTTATAGAATTACAATTTCTGTGTAGAGGGTAAAGTATAAGCTAAAGAAAAGAAAGTCTCTGTGGTTTACTGTTTCTTTCTTTCTTTTTTTTTTTTCAGTAAAGCTGGGGCATTATTTTGAGATGTTTATAGTGTGAAAAGCAGTATAGAATCATACAGTGTTAGAGTGAATGTGTTCACAGAGATGATCTACTATATGAAACTTTCACTGATGTAAAAACTGAAGGTGGAAGAAATATTATACACTTTTATTTATATAAACTCTTATTGTAGAAAGACTTGAAAGTTGCAAACAGAAATATTAACTTGAAAGGATAAATTGTATTCATGTTATGGATGAAACTGAATGTCCAATTTAGGAATTTGGATTTTAGTAGAGAACCAATGAGGGCTTCCCTGGTGGCTCAGTGGTAAAGAATCTGCCTGCAATGCAGGAGCCACAGGAGACGGGGGTTCAATCTGGAGATGACAGCCCACTCCAGTATTCTCGCCTTGAGAATCCCATGGACAGAGGAACCTGACGGGCTATAGTCCATGGGGTTGCCAAGAGTCGGACATTACTGAAGCAACTTAGCATGCATGCAGAGACCTAATGAAGTTTTTCACTTTTTATTTGTTTGCTTGGCAGTATGTATTCATCTCTGGATGCAGACCAGAATTTAAACTGCACCTCTCACCTTTATTACTCACTAACCCTGTGATTTGTAGCAAATTCACTAATCTCTCTTTCGATGATAATATTATTTCCCTCAAAGATTTACTCAAGGGTAGCTTAGATATTGCATGTTTAGTTGGTATTGGCATAGAGTATATATGAATATATAAGCACATAATTGTCACATTTGAGTTTTATGTAAAAGGCTTGATAAAATCTGTTATTGAAAAATAACCGATGACAATGTGGATCATATTTTTCAAGGGTGGGAAAATTGGAGGCAAGATGATAAATATTATAATGTCCCAGAAAAGAAATACTAAACTGCATAATTAAGATAAGTCAAAATCTTATAAATTCTATAGCATTTGGTCGCTGATTATATATGAGAGAGTCTAGAGAGAAAATATTGCCGATAACCCTGATCTTCAAAACTTGAATGAGTAAGAGAAAGGTGATGATATTGATTGATGTAGGAAGCAAGGATCAAGACAAAGTTTGAGAATGTTCATGATGAGTTTAGTGTTGAGGTACAGTTTTGGGGAGGTCTCCTGAATGTAGCTGAACAACTGTAAATATCAGGAAGGTAAGAGACAAATTTCCAGGAGTCATCCATGGAATTAAAAATTGAAACTATAGAAGGACATTGTATTAAGGACTGAAGTATTGAAAAATTGAGGGAAAAGAGAGTGAGTAAGCTGAGCACTGAAGAATTGATGCTTTTGAACTGTGGTGTTGGAGAAGACTCTTGAGAGTCCTTTGGACTGCAAGGAGATCCAACCAGTCCATTCTAAAGGAGATCAGTCCTGAGTGTTCATTGGAAGGACTGATGCTGAAGCTGAAACTCGAATACTTTGGCCACATGATGCGAAGAACTGACTTATTTGAAAAGACCCTGATGCTGGGAAAAATTGAGGGCAGGAGAAGGGGATGACAGAGGATGAGATGGCTGAATGGCATCACCGACTCAATGGACATGAGTTTGAGTAAACTCTGGGAGTTGGCAATGGATAGGGAGACCTGGCATGCTACAGTCCATGGGGTTACAAACAGTCGAACATGACTGATAAACTGAACTGAACTGAACTGAAAAGTGAGTAGTTGTCAAAAAGGTGGAAAGTCCATCAACTGAGTTTATGGCAAGGGAGTGATGTCACCATTTCCATAAACAGTAACTGTTCAACAAGGTGCTGCTTCAGAAAACTGAAGGCACTGTAAAGTGGCCACTGAACTGTCATCAGTAACAATTAGGGATTGTTATACTGTGACTGAAGATAGTTTATCATAAGTTGAGGAATGAATGATTAGAAGAATTGGAAGCAGAGTGTAATCAATATTTTAGTTTAGTAGAAAAGAAATTGGATTGAGGTCAAGTAGCATTTTATCTTTATAAGGACAATTTTATTTTTATAGGGAATGACTGAACATTTATGAAGAAGTCTAATGAATAGACAAATTGATGGTGTGTATGTAAAGACCATGGAGGCAGTTCCTATAGAACGTGACATAGGTAGGATCAAGTAAAGTTTGAAGGACTTTGAAAATTATGGTCAAGTAGCATTTTATTTTTATAAGGACAATTTTATTTTTATAGGGAATGACTGAACATTTATGAAGAAGTCTAATGAATAGACAAATTGATGGTGTGTATGTAAAGACCATGGAGGCAGTTCCTATAGAACGTGACATAGGTAGGATCAAGTAAAGTTTGAAGGACTTTGAAAATTAACAAGAAAATTTCTTGTCTTCTGAGATAAAATGGTTACCTAATAAACAGTTATAGAAACACATTGAAGTTGATGGCAGATAAGCTGATGGAGTTCTTTTGGGATGGTTAATCTTTCATCAAAGGAGAAGGTGAGATCAAGCAGTGATATGAAGAGCCGTATGTTCCATTCACAAGAGAGCAACTCTATGTAAGAAAACACAGATTCAACTAAGAAAATCTAGGTAAGTTATTTACAGTTACATTTGAGATAGCAGATAACATTAATTTGTAATGCAGCCAGTTGGTTGCTTTATATCTATCTATTTATATCTTTATTGCTTTGGAGATTTTAATTAAAAGCTGGATAATATAAAATGTTTATTTTGGCTGAAAATTGTCATCGAAAATTAAACATACCAGGTACCAAGCAAAAGAGAAAAATGGCTTGACCTCTAGGGAGAAAATTTGATATAATCAACCTGAAGCTCAGTCTTGGTATAGATATGAACAGAAAATTTTAAGAGTTGTAAATCATTGAGGAGTAGGAATAGTTCTGAAGCTAAATTGAAAGTTTAAAACAACATATGAAGTGAGTGAATNAAAAGAGAAAAATGGCTTGACCTCTAGGGAGAAGATTTGATATAATCAACCTGAAGCTCAGTCTTGGTATAGATATGAACAGAAAATTTTAAGAGTTGTAAATCATTGAGGAGTAGGAATAGTTCTGAAGCTAAATTGAAAGTTTAAAACAACATATGAAGTGAGTGAATGTAGAATAGAGAATTCTCAGTACTTGAGATTTAGGCAAAGAAGCATTCTGAGCTGAGCTGAAACAAATTGGTAATGAAAATGACAATGTGTGTGCATGTTTTCCATGAAGAAAAAGATATAAGAAGGACCAGCAGGAAAATTGCTTTTAGTTTAATAGAACTGTCAAATTCAGGGACACAAAGATTTAATTTTAGATTTTATTCTATTAATTTTATGGATTTAGCTCTTATATTCAAGTTTGTTATCTATTTTTTAAATCTCAGTTTTATTTATTTTATTTTACAATATTGTATTGGTTTTGCCATACATTGACTGTTATCTATTTTTAGTTAGCTTTTGAGTTTGGTGTGAGGTAGGGGGTCCAAATTTTCTTTTATATGTAGACATACAGTTGACCACTTCCCTGATGGCTCAGAGGTTAAAGCGTCTGCCTCCAGTGTGGGAGACCTGGGTTCGATCCCTGGGTCGGGAAGATCCCCTGGAGAAGGAAATGGCAACCCACTCCAGTACTCTTGCTTGGAGAATCCCATGGACTGAGGAGCTTGGTGGGCTGCAGTCCACGGGGTCACAAAGAGTCGGACACGACTAAGTGACTTTACTTACTTACAGTTGTCCTAGCACAATTTGTTGAAAAGTCAGTTGTTTCCCCAACATACTTTTCTTGATTGATATGTCAAATTCAATTGGGTGTAAATGTAATCTATATCTGAATTCATGCAAATTCATTGATGTATATCCTTATGTCAGTAACACCCTGTCTTGATACTATAGCTGTCTCGTTAGTTTTGAAATTAGGAAACGTGACTCTATCAACAATCCTTTGTTATTTTCTTTTTAAGATTGTTTAGACTATTTTCAGTTCAGTTCAGTTCAGTCACTCAGTCACGTCCGACTCTTTGCGACCCCATGAATCACAGCACGCCAGGCCTCCCTGTCCATCACCATCTCCCGGAGTTCACTCAGACTCACGTCCATCAAGTCAGTGATGCCATCCAGCCATCTCATCCTCAGCTGTCCCCTTTTCCTCCTGCCCCCAATCCCTCCCAGCATCAGAGTCGTTTCCAATTTGGGTCTCTTGAATTTTCATGTGAATTTTAGAATCATTCTGTCATTTCCTGCAAAAAAAGCCTTGTTATTTATTTTTAAATCGGTTTTCTATTCTCCAGTTCATTTATCTCTTCTCCAATCTTTATCATTTTTTTCTGCTTACTTGAGTTTGGTTTGTTCTTCCTTTTCCAGTCTTCTAAGGTGGAAATTTAAGTTACTGATTTGAGATTAAAAAAAATTTAGTATAGGCATTTATAAATATAAATTTGCATACTTTTGAACTGTGATGTTGGAGAAGACTCTTGAGAGTCCCTTGGACTGCAGGGAGATCCAACCAGTCCATTCTGAAGGAGATCAGCCCTGGGATTTCTTTGGAAGGAATGATGCTAAAGCTGAAACTCCAGTACCAATTTGGCCACCTCATGTGAAGAGTTGACTCATTGGAAAAGACTCTGATGCTGGGAGGGATTGGGGGCAGGAGGAGAAGGGGATGATAGAGGATGAGATGGCTGGATGGCATCACTGACCTGATGGACATGAGTCTGAGTGAACTCCGGGAGATAGTGATGGACAGGGAGGCCTGGCGTGCTGCGGTTCATGGGGTCGCAAAGAGTTGGACACAACTGAGCGACTGAACTGAACTGAATACATTTGTGTTAATCTCAAAGTATTTTATAATTTCCTATGTGATTTCCTCTTTGGTCCATTGAGCTTTTAGGAATGTGTTGTTTAATTTCAATTTAATTTTCAATTTCTAATTAATTCTGTTACTATTTCTAAAATCATTTCATGTGGTCAGAGAACATGCTTTGTATTAATCTAGCCTCTCAAATTCATCAAGGCTTATTTTAAAGACTAGTATCTGTTCCATATATTCTGATCTTGTTCCAAGATTGGTTCAAAATATAAAAATAAGTCAATATGATTCATTATATTAAGAGAAAAGAACAAAAAGCACATGATCATTTCAGTTGGAAAGCATTTGAAAGAATCCAACACATTTCAATATAAAAACCCTAGAAAAAACTAGAAATAGAAGGACACTTGTTTAATTTGATAAAGTTTACTAAAAAACCCATAACTGGCATACTTACTGTTGACTGGATTCTTTACTACAGAGACCACAAATAAGACAGGAATGTCTGCTCTCTCAACTTAAATGTACTGGAGTTCTATACAGAGAAATTAAGAGAGAAAGGAAATTAAAAGTATACAAAATGAAAAGCAAGAAGTAAAGCTCTTTATTTGAAGAAGATATACCTTTAACAGGGAAAATCTATGAGACCTAGTAAGATAATTCATCAAGGTTTCAAAATCAATATATAAGAATCAATTGTATTCTATACACTTTAATGAACAATCTGAAAATGAAATTCCTAAAACTATTCCATCTACACTAGCAGCAAAAAGAATAAAATACTTAGGAATAAACTTAATAAAATAAATACAAAACATTATGAAAACTAGAGAACATTGTTGAGGGCCATTTAAATATAATCTAGAATAAAGGGAAAATTCACATATTCATGGATTTAAAGACTAATATTAATAAGATGGAACTACTCCCCACACTGACCTGCAGAGTCAACACAATCCAAATGAGAATCCTTCAAAATAATTGTCTAATGATTTGCTATCTCCTCTCCATGTTCTGTCATTCTTTCTCTCTCTCTTTTGTGAACATACCTTTAATCATTTCTGCCCCATTTTTTAACTTTCAAGCCCAACATCCAAGATATGATTTGAAGGAATATAGTCTGCCAGATGAACTAAGTGTGGAAAGTGTGCACTTTTAAAAAATCCTTACTCTCTGACTCTGTTTTGTTTTAAACAGCTCATACATTTCATATACTAAATAATTCACCCATTGAAAGCATACAAATCAACGGTTTTGAATATATTCACATAGTTGTGCAGTCATCACTACAATCTAATTTTACATTTTTATCTCTCAAAAGAAACCCTGTACACATTTTCATTCACTCTGTCTTCTCCATTCTAAACCCACTCAAAGCAAGCACTAATTTATTTCTGTCTGTACACAGTTGCCTTTTCTGGATATTTTATATAAATGTAATTATACAATTTGTAGTCTCTGTGACTGTATTTTTTTCACTAGGCATAATGTTTCCTGATTTCATCCATGTTCTGGCATTTATTTGTATTCCATTCCATTGTAGTAGTCAATAATTTTTAACTGCATGGGTATACATTTTGTTGATTGATTGATTAGAAGATAGACATTTTGTTGATTCCACTTTTTGGTGATGCTGAAATTACTTTCTGGGTTTTTTTTTTTTTTTTTTTTTTTTTTTTAGAGCTTCCATATTACTTTATTTTACTTTACAGTACTCTATTGTTTTGGCATACATTGACATGAATCTGCCATGGGTGTACACGAACTCCCAAACATGA
>SJYX01001569.1:85442-95806 GCA_006410675.1 Oreotragus oreotragus | reverse complement strand
CTCTAGTTCCCTGGAGTTTTCCGTGTTATTTAAATTTTTTTAATTTAAGTGATCTTTGTCCAGTAGGTTAAAAAGGGGAAATTTACACTTTGTAGAAAAATTCCTTTGTGGGTAAATAAATAATAATCAAGGAATTATGAAACGACAACTGAGAGATATTTGGAAGATAGCTGACAAAGGATGCATTTACCTAATTTATGCAGAGCTCAAAACTTAAGAAAAGATGAAAAACTGATTGGAAGACAAACATGATATAAACAAAGGGAACAAAGAAATACAAATTACCCAGAAGAAAAATTAAAAAATTATCAGAAAAAAGGAAATGTTAAAACTAATTGATGCTAAAAGAAATGCAAATCAAAACAATAATGGTATTCAATTTCTCACCATGGAAATTGCCAAAAGTTCAATGTAAGCATTGAATGATACCAAATGTTTCCTCCAAGTTGAGAATGAGAGGTTGGAAAATGAGTGCTCATGTGTTGTTGTGAAAGGATAAAGTGATGCAGCTTTCTCAAGGACAATTTGACAGTATCTAGTAAATGTATCAATGCATGGAGCCAATTAGCAAGACCTTGTTTGGAATTTACTGCCGAGGTCCAACCCTGGTTGGATCTAGGGTATCCTCAGGAAGATGGCATCAGCGACCTAGACAAATGATTTATTTAGAGATATAGAAAGAGATAAAGAAGCAATATAGCAGTTAGGAAAATATAGGAGAGAAAGAGGCTTATATTACTTGGTTTACACAGAAAATCAATAAAGTCTCAAGACAAGAGACTTGCACCATTTATGAAAGTCGCAGCTGGCCTCCTGGTCTCCTGAGGGAGTGAAGACGCAGGGTGCCTTCCCGTTCAGGTCTTAGAAGCCCAGGAAAATAAGTAAACATGGCGGACTTCTGTGCTCCGAATGAAAATTAGCCTGAAAAGGAGAGTAAGAAAGAAAAGACATGGGGGAACCAGGCTTTCGTGGAACTTTGTCCTCGTCCTGGTCCATCTCTTTATTTTTCAGGGAAGCTTTTATACTTTAAGTTGTACATAGAGATAAATGTAAGAAGCAGAGTCACAGAGGGTCAGCTGCTCTGACCCTTATCTAAAGACAGAGTGTTCTTTGCCTATCTTTGTTCTTAAAAGGGTCTTACACTTGTTTACAATATCTTCTGATCTGGAGACTGATTAACATTTTATGGCTTCGTCTTTCTTTCTATTGATAAAGGTTAGTCAATCAGAAAACTTGTTTTCCCTTAAGATCTACTTAGTCTTAAGATAGTGATAAAGTTACATTCTTACATAGCAAGGATACAACGGTTTGTAACAAAGAAAGAGGAGTACAGTGATTTATAAGAGAAAATTCATTAACTCAAAAGTCTAGTATTGCTAACATCAAAACTACTATATTTCTTTTCCTGCATTCCAATTACATTGATTATCGTACTCTCAGGTGCCTGAGGATATGGAGGCTTGGCAGCATTCATTAACTCATAAATGAAACCCTTCACCAACATGATTTTTATCTTTAAAAAAGCCCTATGCTAACTGAGACGTTCAAAATACTCCAAACTCTCTGTGCTGTTTATGGTTGAGAGGTTGTAAACAATCATGTGTTAGTAGCAGGAGTGTGGATAATCCTGTCACACAAGCTAGTCTGCCAGCAGAGAGGTTTGACCTGAGACACTCCTTTTATATGCAGGAGAATCTTAACTGGAGCTATAAGTTAATTTTCCAGAGAAAGGTGTTTGGGGATAGCCCCTGTTAATGTCAGAAGAGTGTAGTATAACAGACAGATTTTGGTTTCAGAGGTAGATGCTCGAGTAGATCTAAGCGACCCCCTGAGTCTTCATCCACCTTGCCCATATGACCTTGTCATGGGTGGTGTCGGGGAGTCCCTTGAGTCCTGACCCGCCTTTGACTGTCAGGGCTCTTCCTCATGACCTTCGCCATGGGTGGGATCTCCCGTGCTGGCTCCCGGCAATTTGCATTGCAGAAGTATTTATGCAATTTCACAAAGATTATATATATGATGTTCACTGCAATATTTTTCCCCACCATCCTAGAAAATCTCTGGGGCCCCTTTCCCACACTGCCCTTCCCCATGCAACCCTTGTTCTCAGTTCTATCAGGAAACATTAGCTTTGCCTCATCTAGAACTTTCTATAAATGGAGCTGACAGTATGTGCACATGTAGTTGCTTTACAGTGTTGTGTTACTTACTGCTGTACAGCAAAGTGAATCAGTTGCATGTCTGTGTGTATTTGTATATATATATACATATATATATATATATATATATATATATATATGCTGCTGCTAAGTCACTTCAGTCGTGTCTGACTCTGTGTGACCCCATAGACGGCAGCCCACCAAGCTCCCCCATCCCTGGGATTCTCCAGGCAAGAACACTGGAGTGGATTGCCATTTCCTTCTCCAATGCATGAAAGGGAAAAGTGAAAGGGAAGTCACTCAGTCGTGTCTGACTCAGCGACCCCATGGACTGCAGCCTACCAGGCTCCTCCATCCATGGGAGTTTCCAGGCAAGAGTACTGGAGTGGGATGCCATTGCCTTCCCATGCATCATCCTTTTTTAGTTTCCTTCCCGTTTAGGTCACCACATGGCACCGAGGACAGTTACCTGAGCTATACAGATAGTTCTCACTAGTTATCTTGGCATTATTCTCCAAAATATACAAACAACACATCTAGCCCAGGATTAAAAAAAACAAAAACAAAAACAATAAGCAGGCAGATCTAAATAGACATTTTTCCAAAGAAGACATACAAATGGCCAACAAACACTTGAAAAGATGCTCAATATCACTAGTTACCAGAGAAATGCAAATCAAAACTACAATGAGGTATTACTTCACACCAGTCCAAATAGCCATCATCAAAAACTCTACAAACAATAATTTGGAGAAGGTGTGGAGAAAAGATAACCCTCTTGCATTGTCAGAGGGCATGTAAATTGGTGCCATCACTATGGTGAATGCTATGGCAGCTCCTTAGAAAACAAAAACTAGAATCACCATATGGCCTACTCCGGGCATTTTCCTGGAGAAAACCTTAATTCAAAAAGATATGTGCACCCCAATGTTCACTGCATCACTATTTACTATAGCCATGACATGCAACATTTTTTTTAATTAGAGCAAAAATGGAGAAAACAAAACAACCTTGAAGCAAACAGTCTCTAAACAGGGAGTGAAATTACTAGGTCTTTGTAAAAGCAGAGATTTAAAGATAAGTAACCAAGGCAAGAATCACGTATCAAAATCAAGTTCTATGTTAACATTCTGATAGCAGAAAAGATGATTTTATGCTAAAAGAACTAGAACACCCTCATCTTTTTATCTCCCTGTCCCAGGAACTCAGAATTCTGAGCCAATGTTAAATGAGATCATGGGTGATTTTGTTCTTTCTTTGTATTTTTATATTTTCTGTTTTCAGCATCTAATTAATTTTTAACAAAGTTATACAGTATCATTTTCAATCTGTAAAGAATACATCTGGATTTTATAAATACATTCACAAACATTCTTCTATTTCTCCGTGAGATGGCAGCATAAGCACAATAAATATTTATTCATACACACATACAGAGAAGGCAATGGCAACCCATTCCAGTACTCTTGCCTGGAAAATCCCATGGACGGAGGAGCCTGGTAGGCTGCAGTCCATGGGGTCGCGAAGAGTTGGACACGGCTGAACGACTTCACTTTCAGTTTTCACTTTCATACACTGGAGATGGAAATGGCAACTCACTCCAGTATTCTTGCCTGGAGAATCCCAGGGACAGGGGAGCCTGGTGGGCTCCTGTCTATGGGGTCGCACAGAGTCAGACACGACTGAAGTGACTTAGCAGCAGCAGCAGCGGCATCATACACACATATACATATGAGTGAATACATTTGGATTTTATAAATTACATTCATTAGCGTATTTCTGTTTCTCCTCAAGAGGTCATCATATGCACAGTAAATATTTATTTATACCCACATATACATATGATAAAATACATTCAGATTTTATGAATTAAATTCTTAAGCATCCTTCTATTTCTCAACTAGAGGGCAGCTAAAGTACAGTAAATATTTATTCATACCCACACGTTTTCACCACCTGATGTGAAGAACTGACTCATTGGAAAGGTCCCTGATGCTGGTAAAGATTGTACACCGGAGGAGAAGGGGATGACAGATGATGAGGTGGATGAACGCCATCACGGACTCAAAGGACATGAGTTTGAGTAAGCTCCAGAAGTTGGTGATGGACAGAGAAGCCTGGTGTACTGCACTCCATAGGGTCACAAAGAGACAGACACGACTGAGCAAATAACATATACATATGAACTGACATATACATATGAGAGAACACATCTGGATTTTATAAACTACATTCAAAGCATTCTTCACGAAAGGGCAGCATAAACACTATAAATATTTATTCATACACACATATACATATGAGACAATACATCTGAATTTTATAAATTACATTCATTAGCATTCTTCTATTTCTCCATGAGAGGGCAGCATAAGCACAACAAATATTGATCCATACACATATATACTCTGCAGAGTCCCTTGATCTGCAAGGAAATCAAACCAGTCAATACTAAGGGAAATCAGTCCTGAATATACATTGAAAGGGCTGATGCTGAAGCTGAAAATCCAATGCTTTGGCAGCCTGATTCAAAGAACTGACTAGTTCTTTGACTGAATGCAAACTAATACAGCCACTCCAGAGAACAGTGTGGAGATTCCTAAAAAAACTGGAAATAGAATTGCCATATGACATAAATACCGAGTAAACTAGAATCGAAACAGATATGTGTACCTCACTGTTAATCGCAGCACTGTTTACAACAGCCAGGACGTGGAAGCAACCTAGATGTCCTTTGGCAGACAAATGGATAAGAAAGCTGAGGTACATATACACAATAGAATATTATTCAGCAATTAAAAAGAATGTGTTGAATTAGTTCTAATGATCTGGATGAAACTGGAGCATATTTTATAGAGTGAAGTAAGTCAGAAAGAAAAACACCAACAGAGTATCAGTTAGCCAGTCAGTTCAGTCGCTCAGTCATGTCCGACTCTTTGTAACTCCATGAATCGGAGCATGCCAGGCCTTCCTGTCCATCACCAACTCCTGGAATTCAATCAGACTCACATAAATCGAGTCAGTGATGTCATCCAGCCAGCTCATCCTCTGTCGTTCCCTTCTCCTCCTGCCCCCAATCCCTCCCAGCATCAGTCTTTTCCAATGAGTCAACTCTTCGCATGAGGTGGCCAAAATATTGGAGTTTCAGCTTTAGCATCATTCCTTCCAAAGAAATCCCAGGGCTGATCTCCTTTAGAATGGACTGGTCAGGTCTCCTTGCAGTCCAAGGGACTCTCAAGAGTCTTCTCCAACACCACAGTTCTAAAGCATCAATTCTTCAGCGCTCAGCTTTCTTCACAGTCCAACTCTCACATCCATTCATGTATATTAACACATATATATGGGAAAGATGGTAACGATGAACATATATGTGAGACAGCAAAAGAGACACATAAAAACAGACTTTTGGACTCTGTGGGAGAAGGCCAGTGTGGGACGACTTGAGTGACTAGCACTGAAACATGTATATTACAATATGTGAAATAGATCACTCATCCAACTTTGAGTCATGAAATAGGGCACTCAAACCCGGTGCTCTGGGAAAACCCTGAAGGATGTAATGGCGAAGGAAGTGGGATGGGGGTTCAGGATTGGGAACACATGGCTGATTCAAGTCAATTTATGCAAAAACCACCACAGTATTGTAAAGTAATTAGCCTCCAATTCAATAATTTAAAAGAAAAAGACCCATATATATGCTGTCTACAAGAAACCCACTTCAGACCTAAAGACATATATAGACTGAAAGTGAGAGGATGGAAAAATATATTCCATGCAAATGGAAAGCAAAAGAAAGATGGAATAGCAATCGTCATATCAGACAAAACAGACCTTAAGCTAAAGAAGATTACAAGAGATAGGGAAGGACACTACATAATGATCAAGGGATAAATCCAAGAGGAAGACATAACAGTTGTAAATATCTATGCATCCCACATAGGAGCACTTCAATACATAAGGCAAACACTAACAGACATAAAAGGAGAAATAGACAGTAACACATCATAGTAGGAGACTTTAACACCTTATAGATACTTTTCTATTTTTTTCCCTTCCCCCCCTCCTCTGTTGTGGCTGCCAATTTTATTGGTACTATGAAACCAAATGAAGCTTTTGAGCCTTTTCTTTGTTTTCTCAGTCACAATTTTTATTGCTGTTATAAACCTCTGCTTCTACGTTGGGGTTTTGCAGTTCTGTGGAGTTATCCTTTTTTCTTTTTTTTTCTTTTTTGTTTCTTCCTCCTGTTTTTTTTTTCCTATTTTTTATAATTTTAACTGAAATTTGTTTCAACCTATTATATTTTCTACATATTTCTTTGTTTTTCCTACTGTTCTTCTCCCTTTGCAGTTAATCTTTAATGTATATAAGTCATCTTCACCTACCTTTATTTAATTTTGTATATCTATTCCCCAAGAAAAAGAAATGCAAAAAAAAAAAAAAACAGCAAAATGGCTGTTTAAGGATGTCTGCAAATATCTGTGAAAAGAGGGGAAGCTAAAAGCAAAGGAGAAAAGGAAAGATATACCCATTTGAATTCAGAGTTCCAAAGAATAGCAATGAGAGATAAAAAAGCCTTCCTCAGCAATCAATGGAAAGTAATAGAGGAAAACAATAAAATGGTAAAGACTAGAGATCTCTTCAAGAAATGAGCGATACCAAGGGAACATTACATGCAAAGATTGGCTCAATAAAGGACAGAAATGGTAAGGGCCTAACAGAAGCAGAAGATATTAAGAAAGGGTGGCAAGAATACACAGAGGAACTGTACAAAAATATTTTCATGACCCAGATAATCACGATGGTGTGATCACTCACCAAGAGCCAGACATCCTGGAATGTGAAGTCAAGTGGGCCTTAGGAAGCATCACTACAAAGCTAGTGGGAGTGATGGCATTCCAGCTGAGCTATTTCCAATCCTGAAAGATGATGTGAAAATGCTGCCCTCAATATGCCAGCAAATTTGGAAAACTCAGCAGTGGTCACAAGACTGGAAAAAGTTAGTTTTCATTCCAATCCCAAAGAAAGGCAATGCCAAAGAATGCTGAAACTACTGCACAATTGCACTCATCTCACACGCTAGTAAAGTAATGCTCAAAATTCTCCAAGCCAGGCTTCAGCAATACATGAACCATGAACTTCAGATGTTCAAGCTGGTTTTAGAAAAGGCAGAGGAACCAGAGATCAAATTGCCAAGATCCGCTGGATCATCAAAAAAGCAAGAGAGTTCCAGAAAAACATCTATTTCTGCTTTATTGACTATGCCAAATCCTTTGACTGTGTGGATCACAATAAACTGTGGAAAATTCTGAAAGAGATGGGAATACCAGACCACCTGACCTGCCTCCTGAGAAATCTGAATAGAGGTCAAGAAGCAACAGTTAGAACTGGATATGGAACAAGAGACTGGTTGCAAATTGGGAAAGGAGTACATCAAGGCTATATCTCATCACCCTGCTTATTTAACTTATAAGCAAATGGCATGTGAAATGGTGGGCTTGATGAAGCACAAGCTGGAATCAAGATTACTGGGAGTATTATCAATAACCTCAAATATGCAGATGACCACTCTTATGGCAGAAAGTGAGGAACTGTATGAAGAGCCTCTTGATGAAAGTGAAAGAGGAGAGTGAAAAAGTTGGCTTAAAACTCAACATTCAGAAAACTAAGATCATGGCATCCACTCCCATTACTTCATGGAAAATAGANAACTGTGGAAAATTCTGAAAGAGATGGGAATACCAGACCACCTGACCTGCCTCCTGAGAAATCTGAATAGAGGTCAAGAAGCAACAGTTAGAACTGGATATGGAACAAGAGACTGGTTGCAAATTGGGAAAGGAGTACATCAAGGCTATATCTCATCACCCTGCTTATTTAACTTATAAGCAAATGGCATGTGAAATGGTGGGCTTGATGAAGCACAAGCTGGAATCAAGATTACTGGGAGTATTATCAATAACCTCAAATATGCAGATGACCACTCTTATGGCAGAAAGTGAGGAACTGTATGAAGAGCCTCTTGATGAAAGTGAAAGAGGAGAGTGAAAAAGTTGGCTTAAAACTCAACATTCAGAAAACTAAGATCATGGCATCCACTCCCATTACTTCATGGAAAATAGATTAGAAAACAGTGGAAACAGTGTCAGACATTTTTTTTTCTGGAAAGGGAGCAAATTACTGCAGATGGTGACTGCAGCCAGGAAATTAAAAGATTCTCGCTCCTTGGAAGAAAAGCTATGACCTACCTAGACAGCATATTAAAGAGCAGAGACATTACTTTGCCAACAAACGACTGACTTGTCAAAGCAATGCTTTTTTCAGTAGTCACGTATGGATGTGATAGTTGGAGTATAAAGAAAGCTGAGTGCCTAAGAATTGATGCTTTTGAACTGTGGTGTTGGAGAAAACTCCTGAGGGTCCCTTGGACTGCAAGGATATCAAACCTAAGTCAATCCTAAGAAAATCAGTGCTGAATATATGTTGAAATGACTGACGCTGAAGCTGGAGGTCCAATACTTTAGCCACCTGATGCGAAGAACTTACCCCTTGGAAAAGACCCTGATGCTGGGAAAGACTAATGGCCCGAAGAAAAGGGGACGACAGAAGATGAAATGGTTGGATGGCATCACCGAATCAATGCACATGAGTTTTAGCAAGCTCCGGGAGTTGGTGATGGACAGGAACAGGGAAGCCTGGCGTGCTGTTCTACCACAAAGTGCGATGTTAGTTATACAGTTTATTACCATCATCAGGTTGAGGAAGTTTTCTATTTCTAGTTTGCTAACAGTTTTTATACAGAATGTACTCAGGTGGTCAGTTTTATCCAGCTCCTTGCGACCCCATGGAGTGTAAGCCCAACAGGTTCTTTTGGCTTTGGGTATTCTCCAGGCAAGAATAATGGAGTTGATTGACATGCCATCTTCCAGGGGATCTTCCTAACCTAGGAATAGATATTAGAATTTATCAAATTATTTTTCAGCATTTATCGAGATGACCCTACTGTGTTTCATTTTTTGTTATTTTGTAATTTGAATTACACTGATTGATTTTCAAATGTTTAACCAATGCTGCATTCTTAGGGGACAAAAATTAATAGATTATGTTGTGTCATCTTTGTAAATGTTGTTGTAGTCTGTACTTCATTCTAGACATTTTCTATTGCTACCTGTTCAAGTGCATAATTTTCTCCTGCCGCCGTNTGTTATTTTGTAATTTGAATTACACTGATTGATTTTCAAATGTTTAACCAATGCTGCATTCTTAGGGGACAAAAATTAATAGATTATGTTGTGTCATCTTTGTAAATGTTGTTGTAGTCTGTACTTCATTCTAGACATTTTCTATTGCTACCTGTTCAAGTGCATAATTTTCTCCTGCCGCCGTGTCTAATCAGTCATTTATTCTATCCATTGTAATTACCATCTGACACTGTAGTTTTCATACTTATAAGATGAAATGTGGTCTATTTTATTATTTCCATGACTCTACTTAATTTTATGACATGCAAAACACAGTTATTTCAAGTATTTTAAAGTCTCTGTCTGCAATTTCTAAAATCTATGCCACTTCCGGGTCAGTTTGATTTCTCAAGGGAATTTCAATGATTTTTTCTTTTTTTTTTTTTTTGTTTTTGTGTAGGTTTAAAAATTTTATTTATTTTTGCATACTTTACATAGCTACTAAGAGCAATAAGGAATGCTAGTATTTCCATGCCAATACAAGTACATGGAAAAAAATGAGAATAGTGGGAAAGGAGTCTAGGCTACGTACCTAATCCTAGTGGAGAAGGAGGAGACCATGGAACAAGAGGTTGCCTCTTAAAACACTGATAAATATTAATGATAACACCTTGCATCCTATATACTGCTTTCATTAACTGTCTTTTACAACATCTCATTAATATATATATATATTTTTTGGCCACGCCACATGGCATGTGGGATTTTAGTTCCCCAACCAGGGATCTAACCCATGCCCCCTGCAAGAGAAGCACTGAGCCTTAACCCTGAGATGCCGGGGAGGTCCCCACAAAGCTCATTAATTAACAAAACCTCATAGATCCCGACAAAACAGAGTAAATACCCATTTTGGGGTGGCATGCTAGAAGAAAAAGAATTTACCTGCTAGTACACATGTAAAGAATACAACAACCAACTATGGGAGAGAGCTCTAATAAAATGGGATTCTTACGTTTTTTTTTTTTTT
>SJYX01001569.1:0-58002 GCA_006410675.1 Oreotragus oreotragus | reverse complement strand
CCACACACAAAAATAAACTCAAAATGGATTAAAGATCTAAATGTAAGACCAGAAACTATAAAACTCCTAGAGGAGAACATAGGCAAAACACTCTCCGACATAAATCACAGCAGGATCCTCAATGATCCGCCTCCCAGAATACTGGAAATAAAAGCAAATATAAACAAATGGGATCTAATTAAAATTAAAAGCTTCTGCACAACAAAGGAAACTATAAGCAAGGTGAAAAGACAACCCTCTGAATGGGAGAAAATAATAGCAAATGAAGCAACTGACAAACAACTAATCTCAAAAATATACAAGCAACTTATACAGCTCAATTCCAGAAAAATAAACGACCCAATCAAAAAATGAGTTTTTTTCTTTAAGTGAAAGTTTTATTTCTTATTTAAGACTATTTACACTGTTGTAGTTATTGCAGGTAAACAGATTCTCCTAACCTTCCACAGATACCTGGAGGTATTCAGCTGCAGTTACTTTCACAGCTATATTTTTAGAATATGTTGAGAACATGTCTCTTGATACAGGAGGTACATGTGTATTATGAATAGGTATTTGTGGGAATAAGTTTATTCCAGCTTTCACCTTTTGGCCTCTCACCCATCGACAACATTTGCTAACCGTAATTTTCTTACCAGGAGTGTAAGTCCATTTCACATTTGTTTGGATACTAATATTAAGTTACAATTTCTTAATGGTAAGCGATAATGGTAATAAATTAATGAAAATGGTCTGGACCATTTTCAATGGTGGCTTTTTCCAGTGCTCAGAGTTGATGTCACTTGGCAGAAATCTAAAGATTTTGTATCTCTGATAAGAAACCCAGTTGAGCATTATTCATGGGGTTTTTGTTTTTTGAAAGCACTTTGAGTTGTATTTACCTGGTGATGTTTACTTCCTGAATGTGTCCTTTTTTTTTTTTTTTTGGGTTTGTTTTAATTACTAGTTTTTTAATATGTTACCCCTGACATGTTGAAGGGTAGGGGTCATGTCAAATCCAGTGGCCTTGTGAATATCAGATGTTCATCAACAATAGTTTGAAGGCTGTGGTTACATAAAAAAGCCTCCATGCTGCAAGGACTTTTTAATTCCCTCCTCTATTAGGATGTTGTCTTTTTAATTCCTTCCTCTTTTACAGTTGTCTTAGAGTTTTTGTCATACTTGTTTGTAAAGTAGAATGAGCCAGAGAAGCCAACAAACCTGGTGTCCCCTCACTCTCCTTAGCTCAGCTCTCCTTAGCTCACCTTAGTTCAGCTTTATTAGAGCAGCTCTCCTTAGCTTAACTCTCCTTAGCTCAGCCCTCCTTAGCTCAGCTGTACCTAGCTCTCCTTAAGCTCTTGGCTCAGCCCTCCTAGCTCTCCTTAGTGTAGTCCCCCTTAGGATAGCTATCATTAGCTCGGCTCACCATAGCTTAGCTTTTCTTAACACAAATCTCCTCCCATTAACTTAGCTTTTCTTACCTCAGCTCTCTTTAGCTCAGCTCTCCTAAGATAGCTATCATTCGTTCAGCTCTCCTTCAGTCAGTCAGTTCAGTCACTCAGTCGTGTCCGACTCTTTGTGACCCCATGGACTGCAGCATTCTGGGCCTCCCTGTCCATCAATGACTCCTGGAGTTTACTCAAACTCATGTCCATTGAGTCGGTGATGCCATCCAACCATCTCATCCTCTGTCGTCCCTTTCTGCCTCCTTCAATCTTTCCTAGCATCAGCATCTTTTCAAATGAGTCAGTTCTTAGAATCAGGTGGCTAAACTATTGGAGTTTCAGCTTCAGCATCAGTTATTTCAATGAACACTCAGGACTGATCTTCTTTAGGAGGGACTGGTTGAATCTCCTTGCAGTCCAAGGGACTCTCAAGAGTCTTCTCCAACACCACAGTTCAACAGCCTCAATTCTTTGGCATTCAGCTTTCTTTGCAGTCCAACTCTCACATCCATAAATGACTACTTGAAAAACCATAGCTTTGATTAGATGGACCTTTGTTGGCCAAGTAATGTCTCTGCTTTTTAATATGCTGTGTAGGTTGGTCATAAGATTTCTTCCAGGGAGTAAGCATCTTTTAATTTCATGGCTGCAATCACCATCTGCAGTGATTTTGGAGCCCAGATGTGTATAAGAGACAGGTNTGGCCAAGTAATGTCTCTGCTTTTTAATATGCTGTGTAGGTTGGTCATAAGATTTCTTCCAGGGAGTAAGCATCTTTTAATTTCATGGCTGCAATCACCATCTGCAGTGATTTTGGAGCCCCCCAAAATAAAGCGTTTAACTGTTTCCACCGTTTCCCCATCTATTTGCCATGAAATGATAGGACCAGATGCCATGATCTTAGTTTTCTGAATGCTGAGTCTTAAGCCAACATTTTCACTCTCCTCTTTTATTTTCATCAAGATGTTCTTTAGTTCTTCTTCACTTTCTGACATAGGGTGGTATCATCTGCATATCTGAAACTATTGATATTTCTCCCAGCAATCTTGATTCCAGCTTGTGCTTCATCCAGGCCAGCCTTTCTCATGACGTACCCTACATATGAGTTAAATAAGCAGGGTGACAATATACAGCCTTGACATACTCCTTTCCACATTTGGAACCAGGCTGTTGTTCCACATGCAGTTCTAACTGTTGCTTTCTGACCTACATACAGGTCTCAATAGGCAGGTCAGATGGTCTGGTATTCCCATCTCTTTATTGTGATCCACACAATCAAAGGCTTTGGCATAGTCAATAAAGCAGAAGTATATGTTTTTCTGGAACTCGCTTGCTTTTTTTTGTTGATCCAATGGATGTTTGCAATTTGATTTCGGGTCCCTCTGCCTTTTCTAAATCCAGCATGAACATCTGGAAGTTCATGGTTCACGTACTATTGAAGCCTGGCTTGGATAATTTTGCATATTACTTTACTCACGTGTGAGATGAGTGCAATTGTGTGGTAGTTTGAGCATTCTTTGGCATTGCCTTTCTTTGGGATTGGAAGGAAAATTGACCTTTTCCATTCCTGTGGCCACTGCTGAGTTTCCCAAATTTGCTGTCATATTGAGTGCAACACTTTCACAGCATCAAATTTTAGAATTTGAAATAGCTCAACTGGAATTGCATCACCTGCCCTAGCTTCTTTCATAGTGATGCTTCCTAAAGCCCACTTGACTTCACATTCCAGGATGTCTGGCTCTAGATGAGTGATCACACCATGGTGATTATCTGGATCATGAAGATCTTTTTTGTATGCTTCTTATGTGTATCCTTGCCACCTCTTCTTCATACCTTCT
Organism: Oreotragus oreotragus; assembly: GCA_006410675.1. Lineage (NCBI taxonomy): Eukaryota > Metazoa > Chordata > Mammalia > Artiodactyla > Bovidae > Oreotragus > Oreotragus oreotragus. The sequence goes on along the minus strand of SJYX01001569.1, from coordinate 54,740 downwards.
GCTTCTGTTAGGTCCATACCATTTCTATCCTTTATTGTGCTCATCTTTGCAAGAAATGTTCTCTTGGTATCTCTAATTTTATTGTATGGTGATTATCTGGATCATGAAGATCTTTTTTGTATGCTTCTTATGTGTATCCTTGCCACCTCTTCTTCATACCTTCTGCTTCTGTTAGGTCCATACCATTTCTATCCTTTATTGTGCTCATCTTTGCAAGAAATGTTCTCTTGGTATCTCTAATTTTATTGTAGAAATCTCCAGTATTTCCCATTCTGTTCTTTTCCTCTATTTCTTTGAGAGTTCTCCTTAGCTCTCCTTAATTATTTCTCCTTAGCTTAGCTCTCCCTCGCATAGCTTTCCTTAGCTCAGCCATCCTTAGGATAGCTCTTCTTAATTACTTATCCTTAGCTTAGCTCTCTGTAGCTCNTTTCCCATTCTGTTCTTTTCCTCTATTTCTTTGAGAGTTCTCCTTAGCTCTCCTTAATTATTTCTCCTTAGCTTAGCTCTCCCTCGCATAGCTTTCCTTAGCTCAGCCATCCTTAGGATAGCTCTTCTTAATTACTTATCCTTAGCTTAGCTCTCTGTAGCTCTCTATAGCTTAGCTCTCCTTCACTCAGCTCCTCTAAGCTCAGCCCTCCTATCTCTCCTAAGTCTGGCTCTGCTCACGAGTGTGGCTCTGCTCCTGAGCGTGGCTCTGTTCTTGAGCAGGGCGCTTCTTAACTCAGCTCTCCTTAGCTTAGCCTGCCTCAGCTCAGCTCTCTTTAGCTCTCCATATCCCTCTAGAAGAGCTAATAAGAGCTAAGATAAAGAGAGCTACGTTAAGGAAAGGTAAGCTAAGGAGAGCTAAGGAATGCTGAGCTTGGCTAAGGAGAGCTAGGAAAAGGGGGCTGAGCTAAGGAGAGCTGAGCTAAGGAGGGCTAAGGTGAGCTAAGCCAAGGAGAGGTGAGCTAAGATAAGGAGAGCTAAATAAGGAGATTTTTGCTAAGAAGAGCCACACAAAGGAGAGTTGAACTACATTAGTGTTGGTCACTCAGTCGTGCCTGGATCTTTGCGACCCCATGGACCTCAGCCCACCAGGTTCCTCTGTCAATGGGATTTTTCCAGGTAAGGATACTGGAGTGGGTTGCCATTTTCTTCTTCAAGGGATCTTCCTGATCCAGGGATAGAACCTGGGTCTCCTGCACTGCAGACAGATCCTTTATCGTCTGACCTACCAGGGAAGGCAAAGAATATCTAAGATAGGAGTCTAAGAAAACGAAGATCACAGCATCTGGTCCCATTACTTCATGGCAAATAGATGAGGGAACAGTGGAAACAGTGAGAGCCTTTATTTTGGGGGCTCCAACATCACCTCAGATTGTGACCACAGCCATGAAATGAAAAGATGCTTACTCCTTGGGAGAAATGTTATGACCAACCTAGATAGCATATTAAAAAGCAGAAACTATTTTCCCTCAAAGGTCCACGTAGTCAAAGCTATGGTTTTTCCAGTAGTCATGTACGGATGTGAGAGTTGGACTATAAAGAAAGCTGAGCGCCAAAGAATTGATGCTTTGGAACTGTGGTGTTGGAGAAGACTCTCGAGAGTCCCTTGGACTGCAAGAAGATCCAACCAGTCCCCCTTAAAGGAAATCAGTCTTGAATGTTCATTGGAAGGACTGATGCTGAAGCTGAAACTCCAATACTTTGGCCACCTGATGCGAAAAACTGACTCATGCAAAAAGATCCTGACGCTGAGAAAGATTGAAGGAGGCAGAAGTGGACGACAGAGGATGCGATGGCTGGATGGCATCACTGACTCAATGGATGTGAGTCTGAGTGAACTCTGGGTGTTGGTGATGGACAGGGAGGCCCGGCGTGCTGCAATTCATGGGGTCTCAAAGATTCAGACACGATTGAGCGACTGAACTGAGCTGACCTGAACGACTTCAGGACTTCAGATCACTAGAGCACTCCTGGCCCATTAGAACATTAATAGGTGAGTGCCCTCCAAAAAGCCTCCATCTCAACACTTAGACTAAGCCACACCCCAAAGGCACCAAGCTGTAGTGCCAGACACCCCTTGCCTATCCTTCAGCCAGATAGGGGCACAGCCATGAACATTGGCAGACAGGCTGCTCAAAGACATACTGAACCCATACATTTCAAACCACACTAGTGGAAACAGCCACTGCCTTTCTGAGAGAAACGACCTAGCTCCACCTACCAGAACACACACACAAATCCCCCCAACCAGGAAACCATCACAAGGCATTGGTTCAATCCCACTCAGGAGAGGTAGACTCCATAGTTAAGAGGAACNACATACTGAACCCATACATTTCAAACCACACTAGTGGAAACAGCCACTGCCTTTCTGAGAGAAACGACCTAGCTCCACCTACCAGAACACACACACAAATCCCCCCAACCAGGAAACCATCACAAGGCATTGGTTCAATCCCACTCAGGAGAGGTAGACTCCATAGTTAAGAGGAACTACAGCCTTTCAACCAAGAAAGGGATCACAAACACCGTAAATTTAAGAAAAATAAATGACAGAGAAACATCCAGCAGATGAAAGAACATGGCTAAAACCCAAAGGACTGACCAACAGAAAATAACAAATGAGACCTAGGTAGCTTAAAAGCTCCAGATATATGTCTCCTCCCTGTCTGATCATAAACAAGCTCTCCCACCCACCAGTCAACCGCAGCTTAACTCTTGTCACTTAGGAACACATAGATTGGCCTGCCCCACTTCTATCCATGAGAGGTCAGCACACAGACCACCCCAGCTCTATCCAAGCCCGGCCAGCACACAGACCATCCCAGATCCATCCATGACAGGTCAGCACACAGACACCCCAAGTCCATCCATGACAGGTCAGCACACAGACACCCCAAGTCCATCCCTGCCAGGTCAACACACAGAACACCAGACCTCCATCCATGCCAGGTCAGCACACGGACCACCTGACCTCCATCCATGCCACATCAGCACACAGACCACCCCAGCTCCATCCATGCCACGTCAGCACACAGACCACCCCAGCTCCATCCATGCCAGGTAAGTGCAAAGAGCCCCAACCCGCTCCATCCATGCCAGGTCAGCACACAGACCACCCCAGATCCATCCATGCCAGGTCAACACACAGACCACCCCACTTCCATCCATGCTGGCTTAGCACACAGACCACCCCAGCTCCATCCATGCTAGGTCAACACACAGACTAACCCAGCTCCATCCAAGCCAGGTAGACATAGAGACCACACCAACTCCATCCATGCCACTGCGCAGACCACTCCACCTCCATCCATGCAAAGTTAGCACACAGACCATCCAAACTCCATCCATGTCAGGTCAGCACTCAGACCAACCCACCTCCATCCATTCCAGGTCTGTACACACACCACCCCTCCTCCAGATTTCACAACCTGGGGATTTGGCTAATGTACTGAGAATCCCAAGGGAGTTAGACTTTGGAGGCCATTAGCATTTGATTATAGAACTTCCACAGGACTAGGGAGACAGACTCATGGAGGGCACAAACAAACCTTGTGCACACCAGGACCCAGGAGAAAGAAACAGTGACTCCACAAGAGACTGACCCAGACTTGCCTGTGAGTGTCCAGGGACCTCCCGTGGAGATGCAGGTCAGTCATGGCCTCCTGCAGTGTCAGGGGCACTGGGACCTTTTGAAGGAGGTCGCCATTGTCTTCATTACCTCCACCATAGTTTGGTCTCAGGTAAAACAACAGGTAGGGCCAAGTCCCACTCATCAACAAAAAGCCGTGTTGATGGGCGTTTAATATTCATAAGCTCCAAGCGTTTCTAAGTAAACAACAACTGATCTCCTGGAGTCTCCTAGGCGTGGTCATCAAAAAAGTATTCACAACTAGGCAGACTGTCACAAAGCCAATTTTAACAGGTATGTTTAACTCCCACTTAAATAATATCAAAGGAAAAGAAATCAAAATTGCTAAATGTTAGGGAAGGCTGTTCAGTATCACCTCACACCAATCAGAATGGTGATTGTCAAGCACTCTACAAAGGTTAAATCTGCCCGATGCCATGAAGCAAAGGGAAACATTCAACTCCATTGCTAAAATGAAAATAGGAGAAAGCCACTATGGAGGAGAGCGTGGATGTGCATCAATTATGAAACTGAGGATGAAATTAGAATATCTCTCAAACCATACACAAATATAAACTTCAAAGAAGATAAAGATCTAAATTTTGGATGGATCTATGGGATTTTGAGGACAATATAGGAGGGATGTACTGCAACATCACTTCTACCAAGTGTTCCCAGAATAATGAAAAAATGAACCAGAACTAAGAAAACAGGACTGAATTAACCTTAAAAGCGTTTACACAGAAAAGGAACCCTAAATGATAGAGAAAGACAGTCCTCAGAATGGGAAAAAAATTGCAAACAAAGACGCCCATAAGGAATAAAGAAGATGGGGTACATAGACCATGAACCATCCCTCAGCCATAACAAGCAGGAAAGAATGGCATGGGAAACCTCAGGGAACAAAGTAGAGATGATCATAGCAAGTGAGGTGAGGGAGACAGAAGGGATATTAGCATAATATATCACTTGTAGCTGGGATCTAAAAAATGGATACAGATGAACTTCTTTACCAACGAGAAACAGTCTCACAGACTCAGAAAATAATCAGTGCTGCAATGAACATTGGGTTACATGTGTCTCTTTCTATTCTGGTTTCCTCGGTGTGTATGCCCCCTGTATGCAAGACAGCAAAAGAGACACAGACTTGTAGAGTGGACTTTTGGACTCTGAGGGACAGGGAGAGGGAGAAGATGGGATGATTTCGGAGAATAGCATTGAAATATGTATACTATCATGTAAGAAACGAAACGCCAGTCTATGCTCGATGCAGGATGCAGGATGCTTGGGGCTGGTGCATGGGGATGATCCGGAGGGATGATGTGGGGTGGGAGGTGGGAGGGGGGTTCATGTTTGGGAGTTCATGTACACCTGTGGCGGATTCATGTCAATGTATGCCAAATCCAATACAGTACTGTAAAGTAAAATAAAGTAAAAAAAAAAAAATAAGTAAATAAAACTATATCACCCCCCAAGGGAAAAAAAAAAAAAAAGAAAATAATCAATGGTCCCCGGGAGGGGGGGGAACCTCTAGGACAGGGAGTAAAGAACCGATTCAGTCTAACATAGGGAGGCTAATATTATTTAAAAAAAAGCAACAATCCACCAGGAACCACTGTGTAAACAGGAATCCTATTCAACACTGTAACATCCTATATTGGAAAATAACCTGGAAGAGAAGATATACACATCTACGTACAAGTGAATCTAATTGCTGTTGATACAAATAAAAACAAAAAACACCACAACCTTGTCATTCAACTACATATGCCAATTCAAATGAGGGAATATAAGCACAAGAAAGGAATCAAAAAGACTGACTCTACTGTCCTCATGCCATGGTGACCTAGAAGTTGTCACATCTTTAAAGCCTGAGCTGGTTTTGGTCCCAAGCCTGTATNAAAACAAAAAACACCACAACCTTGTCATTCAACTACATATGCCAATTCAAATGAGGGAATATAAGCACAAGAAAGGAATCAAAAAGACTGACTCTACTGTCCTCATGCCATGGTGACCTAGAAGTTGTCACATCTTTAAAGCCTGAGCTGGTTTTGGTCCCAAGCCTGTATGGTCTCAGTGCAGAAGGAGCTGGGAGCATGGGGCAGGAAATGTGACCCCACAATGGACCTGGGGTGCCTCCTTCCCTCTGCATGAGCATTCAGTCTCCAGATGCAGGTGGAACCTTCTGCAGAGAAACCAAGCCTACATCACCCAAGAATTGCTGGAGCCTCCAGGCTGGAACAGGTTAGCAAGGTCCCCTGGCCACTCTATGTCCCCTAGGCTGGGGTTCCTACCTCCAGGCTCCGTCCGTAGGGTCACCCCACCTACAGATGACAGCACACTCTGCAGAGTGGTGTCCACAAACTGGCATGTGTCCTGGGGACCCTGGGTAATGGGGAAAGAGAAATGAGACTCAAGCCTTGGCACATTCCACTCTAGCTGACAATCAATGAACAGAGTTTTCCATGAACATCAATGACTGAGGAGCAGAGTAAGGCAGGAAGCAATGTTGTTTCCTTAGAACCGTCTTCCAGAAAAACAACTTTAAACCTAATGCTGCTTGTCTCTTCATATTCACAAGGCCTGTGGGACTGTAAATGATCCCTCCCTTCCAGTCATGTCCTGGCATAGATCATCAAACAGGGATTCAAAACAGGGCCACCTTTCAGGAAAACAATGTAAAGTGTAGTCTCTCTATACAGTATTGAAAAGCACCTGAAAAGTTCGTCCAGCTCACTATGTAGTCAGTTCAGTTACACAGTTGTGTCCACTTTTTGCAATCCCATGGACTGCAGCACTCCACTATGTATTAAATGCATGTAAATAAAAACTCCCATGAAAAATCTCCTCCCACAGGTCAGAGTGGCCACTGTCTAAAAATCTACAGAGAATAGGGGCTGCAGAGTATGGGGGCAAAAGGGGATTATTGACACTTTCATTGGGGATGTAAATGGATGCAGGAACTATAAAAACCAGCAAGGAGGTTCTTTTTTGACTAAACACTCAGAAATCACATGGCCCAACAATCCCATTTCTGGGCTCAGACACAGAGAAAATCAGAATTCACAGTGAACTGTGCATCTTGTTTTCAAGACAGCTCAATTGGCAATGGCCAAGAACTAGAATTGTTCCTGGCCAAAATCTTGGCTTTCTCTGCCCAGTGAAGAAAAATAAAAATGCAGAGACAGAGTTTGAAGGAGATATGAAGGTGGCTTTTATTCTCAATCCAGCAGAGAGCGGAAAGCAGTAGGGTCATGCCTCAAGTACTGAGTACCCTCCCACCCCCACCTATGAAGAGTCTAGGGGCTTATATAAGGGAAGAGCTCACATTCAGGTGTCAGTGATCTCTTCCTGGTGCATTTTTTCACAGACAGTCTTAGACTGAAGTGAATAACCCAGTAACTGACTCTGGCAGTTGGGGTGGCTGGTCGGCCTTCTTTCTGACATGTAAGTACAAGGGGAAGGGTGTTGTAAGGGTAACCACCAGATAAGGTGATGTATTTAGCATAGAGTCTAAGGAAAAAATGTTACTCGTAGTTCCTGCAGAGTTAGGGGGCAGAAAAGCAAAATTAGTCACAGAGTTAGGAACAGTTAAATAAAAAACTAGGAATGATCAGGCCTGCTCACTGTTTGCTTGATCTCCTTGGTTCTCAAAAAAGGGAAAGAACAAAATACTCATTTCTCTTTTCCTTTGCATGTATTCTCAGTTGCTTCAGTCATGTCCAACACTTTATGACCCCATGCACTGTAGCCCTCCAGGCTCCTCTGTCCATGGGATTCTCCAGGCAAGAATACTGGAGTGGGTTGTCATGCCCTTCTCCTGGGGATCTTCCTCACCCAGGGACTAAACCCACATCTCCTGCATTGGCAGGTGGCTTCTCTACTGGCTGAGCCACCAGGGAAGCCCTCCCTGTAACAAATTCAATGAAGTTATTTATCAACAGGAAAGTGAAGTCAGAGTGGTGAACCTCTGCACTGGAATGCTACCCAGCCCTGAATCACAATGGAAAAATTCCAGTGACAACAGCATGGATGCATAGAGTGAAAACCATACTAAGTAAAGGAAGGCTGATAGAGAAAGACAAATTACAGAAGTTTTCACTGATAGGTATCTTCTTGAAATTAATGCAAATGAGATTATTACACAGTAGAAACAGACTCACAAACTTAGAAAACCAACTTATGATTATCAAGAAAAAAAAGTTAGGTATGTGGAATAAATGAAGAGTTTGCAAGGAACAAACAGACATTAACATACATCAAACAGATAATCAGGAAAAACAGTGTTGAATAGCAAAGGACAGCCTACTGGACACACTGTACTCCTCTCTCTGGGGAAAATGAACCCAAAAAAGTATTGATTAAATGTCTGTGTATCTCTGAATCCAGTTCCTGTACACCTGAAACAAACACAGTCTCAGAAATCAACCCTACTTCAAAATAAAACAACAATGAATGCACAGAAAATTATATTTACAGCTGGATCCTCTAAGACCCACCCCCAGAGTCATAGAAATAAAAGCAAAAATAAGCAAATGGGACCTAATTAAACTTAAAAGCTTTTGCACAATGAAGAAATGTATAAGCAAGGTGAAAAGACAGCCTTCCGAATGGGAGAAAATAATAGGACATGAAGCAACTGACAAAGAATTAACCTCAAAAATATACAAGCAGCTTCTATAGCTCAATTCCAGAAAAATAAATGACCCACTCAAAAAATGAGCCAAAGATCTAAACAGAAATTTCTCCAAAGAAGACATACAGATGGCAAGCAAACACATGAAAAGATGCTTAACGTCACTCATTACCAGAGAAATGCTAATCCAAACCACAACGAGGTATCATCTCATGTCAGTCTCGATGGCTGCTATCAAGAAGTTTGCAGACAATAAATGCTGGAGAGGGTGTGGAGAAAAGCGAACTCTCTTACACTGTTGGTGAGAATGCAAGCTAGTGCAGTCACTATGGAGAACAGGGTGGAGATTTCTTTCAAAACTGGAAATAGAGCTGTCATATGACCCAGCAATTCCACTGCTGGGCATACACACTGAGGAAACCAGAAGTGAAAGTGACATGAGTATCCCAATGTTCATCGCAGCACTGCTTACAATTGCCAGGACATGGAAGCAACCGAGATGTCCATCGACAGATGAATGGATACGAAAACCTGGTACACATGCACAATGGAAGATTACTCAGCCATTAAAAAGAATGCATTTGAATCAGTTCTAATGAGGTGGATGAAACTGGAGACTATTATACAGAGTGAAGTAAATCAGAGAGAAAAACACCAATACAGTATATTAACACACACACACATAAATATATGGAATTTAGAAAGATGGTAATGATGACCCTGTATGTGAGACAGTAAAAAAGACAGACATAAGGAACCGATTTTTGGACTCTGTGGGAGGAGGCAAGGGTGGGATGATTTGAGAGAATAGCACTGACACATGCATATTATCATATGTGAAATAGATCACCAGTCCAGGTTTGATGCAAGAGACAGGGTGCTCAAGGCTGGTGTACTGGGATGGCCCTGAGGGATGGGATGGGGAAGGAGGCGGGAGGAGGCTTCAGGATGGGGAACACATGTACACCCATGCTTGATTCATGTTAATGTATGGCAAAAACCACTACAATATTGTAAAGTAATCAGCCTCCCATTAAAATAAATTAATTAATTTAAAGAAAGCAATTTAGAAGTGGAGTGTGAAGCAAAAGCAATGATGACGCCTTGTGGCCATTTTTGTAACAGCAACTCTAAAAGCTGTGTTCAGTTCAGTTCAGTCGCTCAGTCGTGTCTGACTCTTCATGACCCCATAGACTGCAGCATTCCAGGCCTCCCTGCCTTTCACCAACTCTTGGAGTTTACTCAAACTCATGTGCACGGAGTCAGTGATGCAATCCAACCATTTCATCCTCTGTCACACCCCCATGTCCTCCTGACCTCAATCTTTTCCAGCATGATATATGTATGTGTGTGTGTTTGTGCACAGGAGGGGCTGGAGGGCTGGGACCACCTGGGGGAAAGGAAGCGCCCACCCAGCATCACCATGTGGGAGTTGAGTCCCTCTTGGTCAGAGCACGGAGCCAGAGGGAGCCTCTGGACTGTGGCTCTCAGGGCACAGTCACAAGCCCCTCATGAGTCCTGAGCCGGTGCTGACCCTGTGCTGGCCAGTGCCACTGGGTGAGGACACCTGATGACACATGTCTTGTGTCCTGCTCTTACATTGAGGGGGTAGGACACTGGGCTGGTCAGAGTGGATGGATATTTTTGTAGCCCAGGAAGTGCTTGGGGGACCCAGTGAGCGTTTCAAGGGGATGGTGAGTTAGGGGAACCCAGTGAGCCTTTCAGGGGGCTGGTGAGTTTGGGGGACTTGGTGAGTGTTTCAGAGGGCTGGTGAGTATCTGGGGGATGCAGTGAGTGTTTCAGGGGCTAGTGAGTATCTGGGGGAACCCAGGGAGCATTTCAGGGGGCCGGTGAGTTTGGGGGACCCAGTGAGCGTTTCAGGGGACTGGTGAGTTTAGCGGCCTGAGCAAAGGTCTAGGAGCCTGGTGTTTGTGAAGAGGCGCTGCATTGCTCCATCCATTCATTCACCTGAGAACTATTCCCTGAGCTCCTCTTTGCCCATCCCCACCCACAGACGTGCACGAGGTCACACAGAACCTCCTCCAGTGTCTCACTGTGGGCCCATGGGGGCAGAACCTGACCTCACTGGCACATGCCCCACCTGCTCACCTGAGTGGACTGAGAATGCAGAAGGTGTGCAGACCTCCAGGAAGCGGAAGCCACCAGGGTGTGCAGGTGCACCCAGCTTGCTCGTGGGGTGCTGTCCGAGGCCCCAAGGCTGGATGGAACTACTGCAGAGCACTCCTGAATCTGCACTTGGAAACCAGGCAGCTGGGGTTCACATACAAGGAAAATAGAGTGGATAACACACACCTATGTACCTGGGAGACGGGAGAATGTCCTGAAAGTACAGGATGGGTGTCCAAAGGTGATGGGACATTATTCCTCCCATCAGAGTGAACCCACCACCATCTCAGGCCAGCACAAATGGGAGGATGAAGGGAAAGGGCTTGTGACACACTGACCTGGATTCTGATGGAACAGAGGTCCAGGGATGTGGAGGACTCAGGAGTGGGAAGGTGATCTGTCTTATGGGGAGAGTTGTGGAAAGGACACCCAGTGGGCAGGTGACCTGTTTTACAGGGAGGTCTCCTCTGTGAGGGGAAGACAGACACACACCCACAGGTGTCCCCAGGATGGTGACACAGACACACAAAAGTAGCCCTACGTGACAGGGCACACACATCCACAGGTTCCCCCCATGGTGCTGTACTCGGAGTTCTGACATACTGTTTTGCTGTGTTTTCTACTTGCAGCTCATTGAATATTTGGTTTAGAAAAGAGACTTATTCTGAAGGGTTATTGTGAAGAGGAAAGAGGACTATTACAGGAGGATAAGAGTCCTTCAGGGAGGACTATTACTCTAGAGAGGGGATGATTACATAGAGGTAGGGCTTTATTTGTACAGGGGGCCATATTACTGTAGAGAGGTGACTAATGAGACAGAGGGGAGATACAACAATAAATGGGGCTATGACTAGGTAGGCGGAATGTTACTATGGAGAAAGTGAAAGCCACTCAGTCGTATCTGACTCTACACAGGCCATGGAATTCTCCGGGCCAGAATACTGGAGTGGGTAGCCTTTCCATCCTCCAGGGGATCTTCCTAACCCAGGCAGTGAACCCAGGTCTCCCACAATGCAGGCGGATTCTGTACCAGCTGTGCCACCAGGGAAGCCCTACTGTGGAGAGGGGACTCATAATAAAGAAAGACCTTTACTGTAGTGGGAGACTATTACTGTGGAGGGGGAAATTTATAACAGGAAGACTCTGATACCGTGGGGGATGTTATGCATAGGGGGGGCTATGACAGTAAAGAGAACTATTAAAATAAAGTGAACTATTACAGTAGAGGGGGACCATTCTGGAGAGGGGGACTATTACAGAGGTTCAGTTCAGTTCAGTCGCTCAATTGTGTTCAACCCTGCGACCCCATGAACTGCAGCACACCAGGCCTCCCTGTCCATCATCAACTCCCGTAGTCCACCCAAACCCATGTTCATTGAGTCGGTGATGCCATCCAACCATCTCATCCTCTGTTGTCCCCTTCTCCTCCTGCCCTCAATCTTTCCCTACATCAGGGTCTTTTCCAATGAATCAGCTCTTCGCTTCAGGTGGCCAAAGTATTGGAGTTTCAGCTTTAGCATCAATCCTTCCAGTGAACACCCACGACTGATCTCCTTTAGGATGGACTGGTTGGATCTCCTTGTTATCCAAGGTACCTTCAAGAGTCCTCTCCAACACCACAGTTCAAAAGCCTCAATTCTTTGGCATTCAGCTTTCTTTAGAGTGCGACTCTCACATCCATACATGACCACTGGAAAAAACATAGCCTTCACTAGACAGACCTTTGACAAACCTTTGACAGACCATTGACAAAGTAATGTCTCTGTTTTGCTGTGTTACAGAAGAGGTAGAACCATTTATGGAGGGAGGACTCTTACCATAGAAGGAGGCTATTACAATACAGGAGGACCTTCAATGTTGAGAGAGGACTATTATAGCATATGTGAGACTATTACAGTAGACTGTGGTCTATCATTGTCGAGGGGGGGCTATTACTGAACAGAGGGGACTATGACAAGGAGAGAGGGACTATTATAATAGAAGAGGACTATTACTTTATGGTGGACTATTATAATGAATGGGGTCTATTACTTCAGACAGGGTTTATTACAATAGAAAGGGACTACTGAAATTGAGGAAGACTATTACTATAGAGTGGGGACTACTAAGATAGTAAAGGGACTATTAATATAGAGTAGGGACAGCAGAAGGGGACTATTAGCATAGAGGGTAAACTATAACAATAGAGGCAGCACTGTTATAATAGAAGTGAGACTTTGACTGTGGAAGGGGAATACTGACAACAGAGGGAGATTAATAGATGAGAGACTACTATCACAAAGACAGACTTATTACAATTGGGAGTGGACTATGGTAGTATAGAGGGGGACATTTACTGTAGAGGGAGATTATAGCAATGGAGGACTTTTACTCTGGAAGGGGGATATTAGAGGCAGACTATTATAATTTAAGGGCACTACTACAATCAAGGAGGACTATTATTGCAGAGAGGGGACTATGACAGTACTACTGTAGAAAGGGAATAGAGGGGGTAACTATCACTATATAGTAGGACTATGTTATTGGGGTGGGCTATTTCAGTAAAGGAGAGACTTTTACTGCAGAGGGGGGACTATTACAATAGAAAGTGAAGTATAACAATAGAGACAGGACTATTAGTGTATGGGATGGAGGACTATGACAGTAAAGGAGAACTATTACTGTATTACTCTTGCCTTCCCTGGTGGCTCAGGCAGTAAAGACTTCTGCCTACAATGCGGGAGACCTGGATCCAATCCCTGGGTCAGGAAGATTCCTTGGAGAAGGAAATGACTCTTGCCTGGAGAATCCCATGGATGAAAAAGCCTGGTAGGTTACAATCCATGGGGTCGCAAAGAGTCGACGACTGATCAACTTCACTTTCACTTTCATTACTCTATTAGATCTCTAATAGAGAACTGTTACCCTATAGGGGGAACTGTAACTATGACAATAGAGAGGAGCTGATAATGTAGAAGAGGAACCATTACTGTTGGGGGGGCTATGATAATAGAAGACGAGTAATACAATGAAGGGGGACTATTATTACAGAGGGGCAACTATGACAGTAGAGGAGCACAGTCACTGTAGAAGTGAAGTTTTGAGAATAGAGGGCTATTACTCTAAATAGTATGACATTAGTGTTGGTTGATTAGTCAGGTCCGACTCTTTGTGACTCCTTGGACTGACCACATGGAGCCAGCCAAGCCCCTCTGTTCATGGGATTCTCCATCTAAGAATACTGCAGTGGGTTTCCATGCCTTTCTCCAACTATGATATTAGAGGGGGCTGTTACTATGGAAGGGGAACTATTACTGTAGAGGGGAGAGTATGACAGTAGAAGGGGAGTATTACTGTAAAGAGGGGGACTATGACAACAAAAGGGAACTATTACTATAGAGTATAGAACTATTACTATTACTATTACTATTACTGTAGACCTTAAGAATAGAGACAACCCCTGTCCATGGAGAGCAGTAAACACAAAAATAAAGGTCCAGGCATGTGTTTGCCATGAAAGGAGTCCTGATGGCATGCAGACCACCAGGACACCCACCCATAAAAGGAGAGAGGGGACACTCAGACCCTGACTGGAGGCATTCACAGCTTCTTAAATTCTCAGGTGGGTGCTTCATCCTGGGAGCTTGTCCAGTCACTTTTACTTCAGTAACACCCACCAGATGAAGAGACAGCCTCTAGGGAGTGAAGGGTGTATGATTTTGTGCCTGGGCTCCATCGTCCCTAGGATAGAAGCCCCCATACCTGGAGCCCACAGGCTCAACTGGGCCCCTCTCAGCCCCAAGAGGAGGGGGCTGGTGCCCAGTGCGAGGAAGGGGGACCCTCTGGAGGAGGTCGCAAACTCTAGCCTTAGGGAGAACACACTTCAGCTGCTGGGGTCTGTCTGTTGGTCTCTGTCTCCCTGCTCCCATGTGCCCCCTCAAACCATCACTTCACCTCCTGTGTCTTTCTCTCCCCTCGCTCTACTTCTGTCTGTCTCTCTTCATGTCTCTGTCCATTTCTGTGTCTCGGTTTCTCTGTCTCTAGAGCACATCTGCCCTCTCCACCACCCCACCCTCTTTTCTCTTGGAGAGCAGTCCGCAGGTACAGTTTCTTAGAGCCAGGCCTCTGCACCACCAACACTGGGTCTTCTGCACGTCCTCTTTTAATTCTGCAAAGCCCCATTTCCTTCCCCAGATCACTGAGGCTCGGCCTCCAATGGGCTAACAGGTGAGCTCGCCCGGCTCCTTCCTGTGCCACCAAGGTGAACTTGGACTGGATGTCAGCGCTGAGTTCTCAGCTCTGGGACATGGCCCTGCACCACTTCTCCATCCCAGGTGAGGCCCCTCAGGCTCAGCTCAGTGGGGATGCGGCTGTGAGATAGGTCCGAGTGCGAGAAGACTCAGAGCCAAACATGCACACATGCAGGCACACTGAACACACACACAAACATGCACACACACACACCAAACACACATGCACATATCCTGCACACTCATACATACACACACCAGCACCTTCCCTTGTCTGTCCATTTTATCCCATTCAACCTAGAAGGTAGTGAACCCCAGAGAGCCTGCCTTCAGGACATATGCCAGCCTCCTTGGGGGCTGGGGTTGTGTTTTCTCAGCCACTCTGTCCTACTCTTCGGGACCCCTAAGCTTTCCACCCATGTTTTCCATCAGAGCTTTTGCAGCACCTTCTGCACTTGAGCCTGGAGGACCCAAAGTTTAAGGGGGCCACACATCCCCAAAACAACCTGATAAGTGTTACCAGAACTCTCTAATTAAAATGAGGAACCTCTGACTCCAACCAGTTTGGTTGCAAAAAGCTATTACTCTAGAGAGGGGATGATTACATAGAGGTAGGGCTTTATTTGTACAAGGGGCCATATTACCCATAGCAAAGCTCAGCTTTACCCATAGCTCAGCTTTACCCATAGCAAAGCTCAGCTATGGGCAGGCATCTGGACTTGGGGGTGTCCGGTGGTGACCAGGCAGGCGGGCACTTCCAGGGTGACACTGCTATGCTCAGGCCATCAGAGGGGTGTCCACCAGACACCATGGGCTTGGAGGAGAGGGTCCCTGCCAGACAGAACTCTGCTCACCTCCTCAAGGTGCAAACGTGCCCCATTTTCCACCAGCACTCCTCTGGCTGGGCACACACTGGGCCCTGCCCTGGCTCTGTGATCCTGGGCACTGCGCGCTGGGAGCCCACATGACAAGTTGGACAAACAGGAAGTGATATTTTTTTATGGAAGGCAACTTTAGCCACCCTTCCCCGGGAGAAAGGGCCCCCACACAGCTCTTCCCTTGAGGGTGTGAAGCAGAGAAGAAACCGTAGACCCAGTCTCTCAGCCCTTCCAGGTGTTTCCACGTGGGGAAGCCTGTGGGGGTCCCACAAGGAGGGGGCTTCAGAATCTTCAGGCCTTCTCCATCCACAGAGGGGCCTTGGCCACTCTCCTTCTTGTACCCCTTACAAAATAACTCATGATGCCTCTCCCCAAAGCCCGGGCACCACTCATCTGCTTCTGTCTTTGTAAATTGGCCTGTTCTGGACATCTCTTATAAATGGACACATAAAATGTGTCCTTCTGTGTCTGCTTCTCTCACTGACCATTGTGTGTTCAAGGTCCATCCACTATGTAGCCTGTGTCAAAACTTTACTCCTTTTCATGGTGACTTGTACACCACTGTGTGCATGGACCACATGCTGCTGACCCACCCATCCAGCCATCCACCCACACACCTACCCATCCACTCATCTATCTGTCCATCCACCCACTCACCTATCCATCTACCCATCCATCTATCTAAGCACTCACCAATCCATACACTCATCCATCCATAAATCCACCCATCCACCGACCAATCCATCATCCACCCATCCACTGAATGACTCATCCACCCACTCACCATCCAATCATCCATACATCCACTTATCTATCCACCCATCCAGCCACTCTTCCGTAACATCATCAAATCAAATTAAGTTATGAACTTGCAAATCCTCCTTCCCATCCCTTGACCCTTAGAATAAATAAGAAAAGAAAAAAAGAGAAAGAAATAAAGCTAGTCCAAAGCTATGTTCAGAGAAAGAAGACAAGGATTTCTGGATTGTCCCCAGGTGACTGCTAAAGTGTGAAGCTCTCCACACTGTCTCTGAAACAGATCACACAGATTTAAAAGGGAAAAGAAAAAGTGACACCATACATAAATGACCGCAACATTGGCATCATAATGCTCCTGAAAATACTATGAATAACTTCAAAGTACTTGTAACTAGAGAGGGTCTGTCTGTGCTCAGTTGTGTCTGACTCTGCAGCCCCATGGACTGTACCTGCCAGGCTCCTCTGTTCATGGGATTCTCCAGGCAAGAATAATGGAGTAGGTTGTCATTCCCTTGCCAGGGAATCTTCCCAACCCAGGGATCACCCCTGCATCTTTTATGCCTCCTAATTTGGCAAGTGGGCTCTTTGCCACGAGCACAACCTGGGAAACAACAAACCATAAAATTAAAAGCCATCTTCAGCCTTTCCTGTCCAAAAATGGGATTCCTTAAATAAACTGACTTTCACTTTCTCACATCCGCAGAGACCCTATTTCGAGACAGGATTCAGCTCCCAGGACTCAGTGGATATAACTTTCGGGACTTCCCCATACCCCACGGTGCTATAGCTGTGCATCCTTAGGGCGGCTTGGGAGCACAGAGTACAGGCTCAGGGGGTGAGCCCGTGTCCCCTGCCTGGTTTGCCTGCAGGGAGCCGCAGCACAATGACCTACTGCCTGAACAAGAAGTCACCCATCTCTCACAAGGAGTAGAGGCTGCTGCAGCTTCTGGGCAAAGTGCTGCCATGTGTCACCCTGCCCATGGTGCTCAAGTGGTCCACCACACAGGTGAGGGTCTGCGGGCATGCCCAGGCCCTGGACCCAGATCCAGCCGCCAGTGTCACCCACAGGGGGGCGGTGTCCTTATCCCTCTTGGAGAAACGGGGTTGAAAACAAACCTGCTATAAAGTACAATTGTTGTTTATTCGCTCAGTCATGTCCAACTCATTGTGACCCCATGGACTGTAGTCTGCCAGGCTTCTCTGTCCATGGGATTCTGCAGGCAAGAATACTGGAGTGGGTTGCCATGCCCTCCTCCAGGAGATCTTCCCCAACTAGACAGCCTCCCAGAAAGGTAGGAAACAACACAGCTTTACTGTGGAACCAGCCTGAAGCCAGAACTAGGACCCATGGACTAACAGTATCACTGTCTGAAGTCACAGAGGATGGGGGAGCTGGGAGGAGAAGGGGGAGGCTGGGTCCCAAGCTTTGTGCAGCTGAGCTGACACCAGAGCTCCTTCCTGGTCCCAGATAATCAAGAACTGAATTCCCATGTCCTCTAAGGTGGGTTTACGTTTGCACTCTGGCACCCCATCCAGGGAGACTTTCTTGGTGGCTCAGATGGTAAAGAATCAGCCTCTAATACATGGGAACCAGGTTTGATCCTTGGATGGGGAAGATCCCATAGAGGAGAAAATGCAACCCCAGTGTAGTCTCAAATGGGAAATCCCATGGACAGAGGAGCCTGGCAGGCTAGAGTCCATAGGGTCACAGAGAGTCGAGAGGACTGAAGTGAGTGAGAACACAAGCAGCCACACACACCCTTCCCCTGTAGTGCTTCTCCAGGGTGGATCGCAGGATTGATGGGGTGGAGAGAAGTTGGGGCAGGAGACAGTCGTTGTGGAGAATGGAGAGGAGTTAATGGCGGGGGCCTTGTCTGTGGGGAGGGGCACGCACCCAACTGACAGTGGTCCTGTCACTGGCACACATGTTAGCCAGGGGGTGGATGCAGGATGGTGTAGAAAACCCACCTGGGCCAAGGTGCCCACAGAAGCAGGCGTGCACCTGGAAGGGACTGATGGCCCCTGCCTTCCTGTACCTGCACTTGAGGGGCACTCATATTCCTGGTTTTTCTGCTCCCAGGCTGGTGCTCCCAAGAGGACAAGAGGCTGTCAAGCACAGCTCTTACCTTGTGTAATTGCTTCCCCCTGGGAGGTCCCGAGTTGCTGGAATCTTCCTCAGGGGGCTGATTGGAAGAGAGGCAGGGCTGGAATGTGGACAAACTACATTCCTGCTTGCATCAGGTGCCTACAGCCTAGCCTTAAGAGCTCACACCCAGAGGAGGGTTCGAGCAGGAGGGTGTACACCAGAGCCTGGGAGTCCTGCAGGACTGCGGTCCCTCTGCTCTGATGGTCCCTTGGTGCTGGGTCCCTCTGTTCTGCATCCCTCCAGGGCAGGATCCACTCCATACTAAGGACCTCAGTGCCATGGTCTCAAGTGGTATGGCTGCTATAGAGACCTGGGTGTGTGCGGGGTGGAGGGCACAGGTGGTGGTCTTTCAGGGTGTGTTTAAGATCAGCGGCTGCAGCAGCACTTCATTTAATCCTTGTAGAGTTGGATGGCAAGTGCCTGACAATATTCATATGAGTCTATTTTTTCTTTTAATTTGGATTGGAGGAGGGGCTGTGACTTCCTTTCCCATTTTTTTATCCTTATATCTTTTTCTTTTTCCATTATGACTCTATGTAGAGAACACAGTACCATTTTCTGCTACTAGTTTATGTTAATATTAGTTTTTGCTTTTTCTTTTATTTTTGATAGAGAAAATCTATTATTTTCTTCCCCATTTTTTATCCTTGTGTTTTTTTTTTCTTTTTCCATTATGACTCCTTGTAGAGGACACAGCACAGTTTCTTCTATGAATTTATATTAGGGCTTCCCTGGTGGCTCAGTTGGTAAAGAATCTGCTTGCAATGAGGGTGATGTGGGTTCAATCCTTGGTTGGGAAGATCTAGAGAAGGGAAAGGCAACCCACTCCAGTAATCTTGCCTGGATAATTCCATGGACAGAGGAGTCTGGTGGGTTATAGTCCAGCGGATCAAAATGAGTTGGAGACAACTGAGCAACTTTCACTTTTCAATTTATGTTACAGTTTTTTTTTTTTTTTTTTTTGCTTTTTCCTGTCTTATTTGTGTGGTGCACAGATGTTTCATCCTTTCGTTCTCTTCCCTTGATTCCTTCTTACCTTTCCTAGTGCTGTTTGTGGGGGTGGGCACAGACTTCTGTGGGTCTAGTGTGTCCTCATGTCCAAGGGTCCAGCTTGAGTGTCGTGGAGCCTGGGCTGTTGAACCCATAGGGAGCTTCCATCAAGGGACTGCCTGAGAGGAAGGTGAAGCTGCGGTCTGCAGGAACATGCCCCCAAGACCACAATCTGGACCTGGGCTCTGTGTACTCCACATGACCAGAGACCCTGGAAACCCTGTTCTCAGAAGCAGGGCCTCAACCTCAGCATCACCAACACAGCTGATTTCACAGTGGCCGATGTGACCCTCAGTTGGGTGTCCTCAGTGCATGCCCAGCCCAAGTAGGGGGCTGCCTTCTGTGCCCAGCACAGATGACTGACCTCTGTGTGCAAGTGCTGAGCATCATGGAGCACGTGGATGCTGGCCTGAGGACCTGCAGATGGTGCACATGGATGAGGGCACTGAGAGGAACCTGTATTCTGGCCACATGGTGTACATGATGGCCCTCATGGAGGTGGAGGTGGTGGCAGGGGTACAGATGGGTGGGTCTGCAAGCTACTGACACCCACGTCTGGTCCAAGCAGGAGGGGTAGGGCCTCTGAGGGGATGGGCACACGTCCACTCAGATGGACATATGTTCAGTGCAGGCAGGAGAGGCTGGTCTCTAAGAGGACAACACAGGTCTACTCCAATTAGAAGATGCTGACCTCTAAGGGGATGGACACACATCCACTCAGACGGAAACACGTCCACTCAGATGGACACATGGTCACTCCACGCAGGAGAGGCTGACCTCTAAGCAGACAGCACTAGTCCACACCAGTTAGAAGACACTGACCTCTAAGGGGACGGGCACACAGTCACTCCAGGCAAGAGAGGCTGACCTCTAAGGGGACAACACAGGTCTACTCCAACTAGAAGATGCTGACCTCTAAGGGGATGGACACACATCCACTCGGACAGACACACGTCCATTCAAATGTACACACAGTTGCTCCAGGCAGGAGAGGCTGACCTCTAAGGGGACAACACTGGTCCACTCCTGTTAGAAGACACTGACGTCTAAGGGGACGGACACACATCCACTCCAGTCATGAGAGGGCTGACCTCTGGCATCAGTTACTAAGAATTCCCAACCAACGTGCATTTCTGAACTCACACCTGCACCCCTGGCCTCTGGGGTGTCTCCCAGAATTTGGCTATACCAAGTCCCTGACATGTCTTTTCCTGTGTCCAGTTTTGGGGTGTTCAGTCCATTCTCTTGGCTGCTGGCCAAGTCACTTAATATCTCACTCTGGCCTTGGCCCCCAGTGCCCCCACCACAGAACCTAATGACCCTTGGGGTCTGGAGGTTCTGTCCTGGGCCTCAGTGTGCATGTACCCTGCTGGCCTTGCATGCTCCCTGGAGTACAGACTTCACACAATATTATAAGCACTGCTCTCTGCTGCTGTGCACAAACACACACACACATGCATATCTATGCACACATAGACCCTGAACACATGTACACATGTACCTACAGGAGTGTGTACATACACACACACACACACAAAAAAAAAAAAACAACAGAGCAATGCCACAGCTCCCACTGCCACTCTGGAGAGGCTGGGTTATTTGGGAGCAGGCGCCATGCTTTATGTCTTTGTGTGTCAGGACACCCCAACCTGTCTGTAGAGTGACTGTGCTAGGGGAATTCCCTACCCATGACCCTCTGTCTCTCACTACAAGGCCCTTTTCTCCACCCCGACCCAGGACAAGCTCACAGAGTTCTCAGAGTGGCTGGAGAACCACCTCCAAGAGGAGGAAGTTCCTGGCATGCAGGAAATTTGAGGGCATGATGGAGGACATGCATGAATACCTGATGGGCTCCATCAAGAATATCTTTGGGGACATGCTGTGTCCCTATGTGGTGAGCAGGGGCCACAGGCTCCCCATGCTCTTGGCAGCAGGGGCGGTGGGAGCACTAGGCCTCACTGTAATCAGATTATCCACTCGCTGCATGTGGCTGATTCAGGCACTAGGTGACGCCACTCATGCAACCCCAGTAATCCATCCACTACGGTCTCCACTCAAACACCTCAATGACCAGCCCATCGCTGGTCACAGGCATCCCCAATAATCCACCCTGCCTGGCTTCTATTCAGACATCCCCAAAACCCATCAATTATGCCTCACGATGCCCCAGTAATCCACCTACCATTTCCTATCAGAAACCCCAATAATTTACCCACCTCTGTTTCCACTCAGGCACCCCAATAATCGACCCATCACTGCTCAAGACAGCTAAATAATCTACCCACCACTTTCTCCACTCAGACAACTCAGTAATCTACCCACTAGTGTATCTACTCAGACTAGTGTAATAACACATTCATGACTGTCTCTTCTCACAGAGAACCCAATAACCAGCCCATCACTACTCATAGACACCCTAATAATCCACACATCACTGTAACTCCTCAGACACCCCCAATAACTGACACATTGTGTCACAAGGCACCCCAATAGCCCCTGTGCACTAGTCTCACAGACACCCAGATGATTGCCCCCCCAGGAGGTGCCTACTCTGCACTAGCTGTGGTCCCAAGTCCAGCAGGTCATTGTGTCGTACAAGAACAACGCATCCATGAGTCACCATGCAGAACTGTGGCCCAGTATCCCCTACTGGTGGGGGAACCAGATGAAGCCACAAGACCTCATCCACTACCTGGAGCACATGAAGAGCTGCAGCCACTCAGGGGAGTGCTGCCTTCAAACTGGGACTCCTGGTCACACGCATGTCTTGGCACATGGGGCTGGCTTTGGGATCAAGTGAATAAATGGAACAGGATGTATTAGGGGACATTATTCTGTTCACCACATGGGAACCAGGGCGTGGACATCCTTGGGGATGTTACCATGTCCACCACAGGAGGTAAGGATATAGACAGGATGTGGGCATCCATGTGGACTTTATTGTGTCCACCACACAGGGCCAGGATGTGGACATCTTTGGGGTCACTTTCCAGCCCACCTGCCTTCTGTAACAGGAGACATTCATGAGTCAACACCCCTGTGAACCCCTGCTGTCTTAACTTCGTTCTCTGTCAAACATCTCTGGCCTCTGCGAAGGCCAGAGTCTGGGTGTGTGATGGTGTAGCTTGGTGATTGCATGGGCAGGTAACCCCATGTGTTAGGGGTCGCATGGGTGGGTGACTGCGTGAGTGGGTAACCCCATGGGTTACTGGGCACATGGGCAGGAGATTGTGTGGGTTGGAGACCGTGTCGATGGGTGACCATATGGGTGGGTGACTGGTTTGAGTTGCTGACTGCAGGGTGGGTTACCATGTGAGTTGCTGACCCAGTGAGTGGGTGACCACCTGGGTGGGTGACGGTGTGAGTGGGTAATCATGTGGACAGATGAGTGCATGACCTCGCAGGTTAGTGACTCCATCGGTGGGTGCCCACGGGGGTTGGTGGCCAGTGTAGGGATCACTGCATGGGGTAGTGACCCTGTGGATGGGTGACCATGTGAGTCGATGACCACATGATTTGGTTGGCCACATGACTCCATGGGTTAGTGATTGCACATGTGGGCGGCTGACCCCATAGCTGGCACCATGAACAGCAGCC
The DNA here is from genome assembly GCA_006410675.1 of Oreotragus oreotragus. NCBI lineage: Eukaryota > Metazoa > Chordata > Mammalia > Artiodactyla > Bovidae > Oreotragus > Oreotragus oreotragus. The sequence continues at coordinate 31,699 of SJYX01001569.1, read as the reverse complement.
CCTCTCTTGTCCCAGGGAGGCTGTTGGTGGCCGGCATCAACCTCACAGAGAACCTGAAGTTTGTCCGTGTCCACCTAGCCTGGTCCCTGGAGAAGCTGACCCAGTGGGGGCTCCCCTACTTTTGTCCATGGGTGCGGGGCCTGGTCCCGGGGTCGTCCACTGGCTGTACCAACACCATTGCAGGCGACTTCATCTGGGCCCTCGGGTTTGTTTGTGACATCATCAGGGTGAACTAGAAACTGCTTGGGGTTGACAAATGGCACATGTGTGGAGCTGGGCATCGTGGAGGCTGCATTTCAGTCACATCCTGTGACATTACCAGCCTGAACAGGAAGCCACCTTGGGGCTGAATGAGGGAACTCTGAGGAGCTGGGCGGTGAGGAGTCGCTGCTCGTTCGAATCCTGTGACGTCACTGGGCTGAACCAGAAGCTGCTTCAGGGCTGAGGGACGGAGCATGGGTGGAGCTGGGCATCGCGGAGGATGCGTCTCAGTCACATCCTGTGACGTTACCGGCCTGAACCAGAAGCCGCCTCAGGGCTGCCTGTCAGCAGGTTGAGTAGCTGGGCGTTGCGGAGGCTATTCTCAGCCCTGTCTTCTGGGGCTCGTCACTTGTCTGCGCATTCACTGAATGTGGGTGACTGCCGAGCTGGGGCCAGGTGGCAGGATCCATGGTCTCCTGGGTCCTCCATGTGTCTCTCAGGCGAATGCAGGGTGTGAGGTGATGATTAAAGGTGAGTGCATGATTTGTACAATCACATCCTCAGGGAGACACACCTGGTTCTCGGGTCTGTGGCTTCCCCATGGGAGAGGCTGGGGTGCCCGTTCCCCCTGGACACTGAGGCTAGCAGACAGTGACCCACAGCTGGGGAGGGGAGGAGGCACTATGACATATTGTCCATAGTGGGTACTGAGCACATAGCGATCCCACTGAGAATTCCTTTTTATTAGATAAGGGGCTTCCCTGATGGCTCACTTAAGAAGGTCTTCTTATCTCTCCCTTCTATTCTTTGGGACTCTGCATTCAGGTGGTTATATCTTTCTGTGTCTCCTTTGCCTTTCTCTTCTCTTCTCATCTATTTGTAAGGCCTCCTCAGATAACCACTTTGCCTTTTTGCATTGATTTTTCTTGTGGATGGTTTTGATCACCACCTCCTGTACAATGTTAGGAACCTCCATCCATAGATCTGCTGGTACTCTCTGTGCCAGATGTAACCCTTGAAATTATTTGTCACTTCCAAAGTATACTCAGGGATTTGAATAAAGCAAAGAAACAGAGGAAAACAATACAATGGAAAAGACTAGAGATCTCTTCAAGAAAATGAGGAATGACAAGGGAACATTTTATGCAAAGACAGGCATGATAAAGGACAGAAATGTTATGGGCCTAACTAAAGCAGAAGAGATTAAGAAGAGGTAGGAAGAATACACAGAAGAACTGTTTAAAAAATCTTAATAAGCTGGATAACCACAATGGTGTGATCACTCACCTAGAGCCAGACATCCTGGAAAGCAGACACGTGGGCTTTAGGAAGCAGCAGTATGAGCAAAGTTAGTGGAGGTTATTAAATTCCATCTGAGCTCTTTCAAATCCTAAATGGTGGTACTGTTTAAGTGTTGCACTCAATATGCCAGCCAGTATGGAAAACTTGGCAGTGGCCACAGGACTGGAAAAGTTCAGTTTTCATTTCAATCCCAAAGAAGGGCAATGCCAGACAATGTTCAAACTACTTCACTCATTTCACATGCTAGCAAGGTAATTCTCAAAATCTTTCAAGCTAGGCTTCAACAGTATGGGACCCGAAAACTTCACAGTCCACACATTCAAACAGGTAATTCTAAATGCACAGGGATGCCACAAAGATGGTCAAGGCAAAGACAGACAATGTGATTTTATTTATGTCTAAATCAGTGAAACAAATCATTCACTGAAAGGTACAAACTATTTTTTAGCTTGAAAAGAACAAAATCATCTTATATTTGAATATAAAATATCTTACTTAATATGAAAATTAGGTTTTAAATGAAATTCATTCTTCATTGTCAGTTGTTTTGAGGCTATGGAACAAAGAATATAAACCTAGGTTAACTGGGGCTGCTTAAGCTGTATCTTCTGCAGATTTTTTTTTATAATTCTCTTACACTTTTATAGTTATAAATAGATATAATACACAAGGTTTGGAGGAGACACACTCTCCCTGCCATGTGACCCATCGGAGTTGACTTAGAGAGATGAGGATGGCAGGTGAGTTTTGAGGCCTCTTTAGGGAAATTATAAATGCCTCATTTCTCTCACTAAAACATCTGAATTTCTCCCCATCCTCCATTAGAGGTGTCAGGATTGGACTTTGTGATGTTAAGGCTCACCCAGGGCCACCATCGGATGGGGAAGAGACTTGCTGACCTCATAAGGCATGAGGGTGTGTCTCCCTGGGGAGGGGTATATATAGGGGTGCTCAGGGGCTCTGGAGCAGACCACTGGGAGGCCTAAAAATGACTAAGGTGACTGGGAAGCCACAAGGCTCCAGAGTAGTTATGAAACACCTGCTTCCTGTTACCCAGGACAAAAGGATGAAGACCTCTTAATTGAGGTCCAAGAAAAAAAAAAAAAGTCAAGGTGTGCTGAACCCACCCAAACTCCTCTTGCCCATTGACCTCACCCTAGAAGAACCTCTTCCCTGTCCTTGGCTGGCATAGAACCCTTCTCTGCCCACACCCCTTCTCCTGAAGCTGTCATTCCCATCCACCTTCACCCTCTTATGCAAACCAATGCCATTCTCCACCCCTCTCTTATTTTCTCCAGGTGGCCAGGGTAACTGTGAGAGTGAATAATCACCTTCAGGCAAACCTGACCAAGAAAATTTCTCAGAAACTGACCGCCACAGGGAAACTTAAAAAAATCAGAGGCTCAAAGCTCTGTAGCCAGTGCTCCAATGTGAATGAAGAGCTGAATCAGAATGGACCAAAGGAGGTCCCAGAGATTGTGGAGACCCCTGTCATTCCAGCAGGACCAGTGTGAAGCCAGTGACTTTGGAGCATGGCTAGACACCTCAGAAATCTTTGGGGGTCTTGTTGCTGAGTACTGGCCAACAGTACAGGGTTGACTATTATACCAACTGCATACATTCATAATGAAAATAAAGTCAAACTGATGTGAAAGTGTTTGTCTCTGAGTTCTGTGAGAGCATGGGGCAGAGAGAGCAGAGCAGTCATAAACGTGTGAAGAAGGAGGGACATGGATCCTTTGGCGCTGGAGATGAGACAAGAAGGTCCAGTTTGCCAGAAAGTAGGCGGGGGAAGAACTGGTTCCAGAAACAGCTTCAAAGATATACTTCCCATGGGAGAAGAGGAAGAGGACTTAGTGTTTCTCTGTGTGAGTGCAGAGATGGAAACATAGCTGGGGAGCTGTGTCATGTGTGGGGTGGCAGTGCATTTGCTAAAAGGCATAGAAAGAAGGTGTCCCATAAAAAGCCTGGAATATTGACATTTGCAGCAACATGGGAGGTATACTATTAAGTAAAATAACTAGAGATAGACAAATACTGTATGATATCACTTTTAGAATCTAAAAACACCACAAAGTAGAGAATATAAAAACAATGGAGTCTCACAGATATAGAGAAAAATCTACCGGTTACCAGCGGGGAGGGGAAGAGGGAGGGACAATAGAGAGGTGGCGGAGTGGAAGGTACACCATGTTAGCTGTAAGATGAGCTCAAGCATGGACTGTACAACATGAGGAATAGAGCCAGTACTCTGTAATAACTATAATGGAATTAAAACTAACAATTGTATAATAAGAAAGAAAAGGAAAGAAAGAGGGAGGAGGAAGGAGGGAAGAAAGGAAGGAAAATAATGGTGGTTTTGGAGGTCACAAAGGTCACATTGATTAGGCCCCTTTTAGCAAAGGAATTTTGGAGACGGCAGTGGCACCCCACTCCAGTATTCTTGCCTGGAAAATCCCATGGATGGAGGAGCCTGGAAGGCTACAGTCCATGGGGTCACTAAGAGTCGGACACGACTGAGCGACTTCACTTTCAGTTTTCAATTTCATGCATTGGAGAAGGAAATGGCAATCCACTCCAGTGTTCTTGCCTGGAGAATTCCAGGGAGGGGGGAGCCTGGTGGGCTGCCATCTGTGGGGTCCCACAGAATCAGACACGACTGAAATGACTTAGAAGCAGCAGCAGCAACAAAGAATTTATTTTCCTCACTTTATTTAAATTGGAGGCTTATTACTTTACAATATTGTAGTGGTTTTTGCCATACTTTACATGAACCCGCCATGGATGTATATGTGTTCGCCATCCTGAAGCCCCCTCCCACCTCCCTCCCCATCCCATCCCTCTGGAGCATCCCAGTGCACCAGCCTGGAGCACCCTGTCTCATGCATTGAACCTGGACTGGTGATCTGTTTCACATATGATAATATACGTGTTTCAGTGCTGTTCTCTCAGATCACCCACTCTCGCCTTCTCCCAGAGTCCAAAAGACTGATCTGTACATCTGTGTCTCTTTTGCTTTCTCGCATACAGGGTTATTGTTACCCTCTTTCTAAATTCCATATATATTTGTTAGAATATTATATTGGTGTTTTTCTTTCTGGCTTACTTCACTCTGTATAATAGGCTCCAGTTTCATCCACCTCATTAGAACTGATTCAAATGCATTCTTTTTAATGACTGGGTAATATTCCATTGTGTACATGTACCACTGCTTTCTTATCCATTCATCTGCTGATGGATATCTGGGTTGTTTCCATGTCCTAGCTATTGGAAACAGTGCTGTGATGAACATTGGGGTATACGTGGCTCTGTCAGTTCTGGTTTCCTCGGTGTGTATGTCCAGCAGTGGGATTGCTGGGTCATATGGCAGTTCTTTGGAAGGAATGACGCTAAAGCTGAAACTCCAGTACTTTGGCCACCTCATGCGAAGAGTTGACTCATTGGACAAGACTCTGATGCTGGGAGGGATTGGGGGAAGGAGGAGAAGGGAACGACCAAGGATGAGGTGCCTGGATGGCATCACTGACTCGATGGACGTGAGTCTGAGTGAACTCCGAGAGATGGTAATGAACAGGGAGGCCAGGTGTGCTGCAATTCATGGGGTCACAAAGAGTCTGACATGACTGAGCGACTGAACTGAACTGAACTGAAGGCAGTTCTAGTTCCAGATTTTTAAGGAATCTCCACACTGTTCTCCATAGTGGCTGTACTTGTTTGCATTCTCACCGACAGTGTAAGAGGGTTCTCTTTTCTCCACACCCTCTCCAGCATTTATTGTTTGTAGACTTTTGGATAGCAGCCATCCTGTCCTGAGGGAGATGGTAACTCATTGTGGTTTTGATTTGCATTTTCTGATAATGACTGATGTTGAGCATCTTTTCATGTGTTTGTTCACCCTCTGTATGTCTTCTTCGGAGCAAAGGAATTTAGAATGGAGCAGTGGGCACCCACAGGTGGGGCGAGGGGCGTAGACTACAACCCATGCAGGCAATACTGGGGGACATTGCCCACGAAGAGTTTTATTACAAGAATAAAACCAACTAAATGCTGGTTCTGTTTTGATTACCATTTCCATAATTCAGTATTCTAAAATAATGTCAGTAATTAAGCATTTTTCATCTCCAAAACCAAATTTTGTTAATTTAAATTTTAAAAGTTTCTTGTCATTAATGCCAGTTTTTAATATTTGATATATAATTTACAAGGTACAGAGTTTAAGTATATATATATATATATACACACACACATACTCACATATATGTATATATGTGTATACATATAAAGCTACAGTTTCATAGGGCCACAGTTTTAGTACTTATCTTTAAAAATTCACTATCTTCTATGAGGGGATTAATTAAGATAAGCCCCTGTTAAACAGTTGGCACCAACACAGGCTGCCTCAATTACCACTGTTCCATTAAACAGAGAATACTTTATGGTTTGGAAGGCCTTGGTACCACTTTCTACACAGCCTGTGGTCCCTGAGGGAATGTACTAATACACACCCCACATTCAAATAGTTGATTCTAAATACACAGTGATACCACAAAAATTGTTAAGCTAAAGACACAAAACGTGATTAAATGTCTAAATACGTCAAACAAAGTATTCATGCAAGGTACAGTCTTTTTCAGGTTGAAAAGTACAAAATCTTCTTGTCTTGCAACGTAAAATATCTTGCTGAATTTGAAAAATGTTTTAAAGTGAAATGTATTCTTAATTGTCAACTACTTTGAAAGTATGGACCAAAGATAATTGCCTTAATTTAGGCAGCTTAAACTGTATCTTTTTCAGATGTTTTTCTTAAAATTTCCCTTACACGTTTATAGTCATAATTAGATACAAATGATCAATAGTTTTTACACTATGTTTATTTTCTGGACATTGTTTCCTTTAATCTATGAATGTAACTAGAAATTTTTTCTGTTGAGTGAGTATTAAAAATTACTCCTGTCTCCTGTGTTGAACACACTGTTTACTGTTGAGAGACTTTTATTGCCTAAAGCCTTTTATAATTCAGCTCTACAGTCTAGGTTTTTTATAATTCAGCTCTAGTGTCGAGGCTTTATGTTTCACTTTGTTTAGGCTCAGGATTTTCTCCTCTATTTGTAGCATCTTCAGAGTTTCTGTTTGGAATGTGTGTCTGTTGTTGTTTAGTTCCTCAGTCGTCTCCAACTCATTGCCACTCCATGGACTTACTTAAGCCCACCAGACTCCTCTGTCTATGGGGATTCTCCAGGCAAGAATACTGGGGTGGGTTGCCAAGTTGTCCTCCAGGGGATCTTTTGACCCAGAGATGGAAATCGCATCTGCTATGGCTCCTGCATTGCAGGCAGATACTTTACCGCTGATCCAAAATATATCTTGTGTACAAGAAACCCAATTTAATTATAAAGATTGATAAGCAGTGAAAAATAAAGATTCAGTTCAGTTCAGTTCAGTTCAGTCACTCAGTCGTGTCTGACTCTTTGCGACCCAATGAATCGCAGCACGCCAGGCCTCCCTGTTCATCACCATCTCTTGGAGTTCATTCAGACTAACGTCCATTGAGTCCGTGATGCCATCCAGCCATCTCATCCTCGGTCGTCCCCTTCTCCTCCTGCCCCCAATCCCTCCCAGCATCAGAGTCTTTTCCAGTGAGTCAACTCTTCGCATGAGGTGGCCTAAGTACTGGAGTTTCAGCTTTAGCATTCTTTCCAAAGAAATCCCAGGGCTGATCTCCTTCAGAATGGACTGGTTGGATCTCCTTGCAGTCCAAGGGACTCTCAAGAGTCTTCTCCAACACCACAATTCAAACGCATCAATTCTTTGGCGCTCAGCTTTCTTCACAGTCCAACTTTCACATCCATACATGACCACAGAAAAAACCTGCTTCAGCTTTAGCATCGTTCCTTCCAAAGAAATCCCAGGGCTGATCTCCTTCAGAATGGACTGGTTGGATCTCCTTGCAGTCCAAGGGACTCTCAAGAGTCTTCTCCAACACCACAATTCAAACGCATCAATTCTTTGGCGCTCAGCTTTCTTCACAGTCCAACTTTCACATCCATACATGACCACAGAAAAAACCATAGCCTTGACTAGACGGACCTTAGTCGGCAAAGTAATGTCTCTGCTTTTGAATATACTATCTAAGTTTGGAGGAGCCCAAACAAGCATTTATCTTTTACCAATTAATAATAAGAAAAAAACCCTTCTTTTTATTTGGCCTTCATTTATTTATTGTTTTATGACACTCTTTCTTAACTCATAATTTCTCTTTAATATCATCTTATTTTGTGTAAATAGTTACTTTTAACATTTCTTACAGACCAGATATCTGCTGAGAATGAGTTCCTCAATGTTTCATTCATATGAGAATATCTGCTTCTCCTTTATACTTGAAGGATGATTTTCCTGGAGATAGAAGTTTAGTATTTTTTTGAAGAAACTTTAAATTTATGGACATGTTGTTCATGTACCATGACTTTACCATGCATAACCACAACCACAGCCTCATTCTAGAATATTTTCATCACTCCAGTGCGAAACACTCTCAAGTTGGCAGACATTTTTCATTTCCTCCCTCATCTGGGCCCTGGTATCCACTACTGCATTTTCTGTCTTTAGAGAACTACCTAATCTGGGACATATTCATTTACATGAATGGAATAATGCAATATACAGCCTTTTGTGCCTGGTTTCTTTTACTTAACATAATCATTTCAGAGCTCTAGCATGTTATAGCTTATATTGGAACTCCATTCATTTGCTGGCCAAATAATATTGCATTGCTTGTTTTATTTATTCTATCACCAGTTGATGGACATTTGAGTCATTTCAACTTTTTTATGTTTTTAATTTATTTGTTTTTAATCTTTTTTAATTTAATAATTTTAAATGTGCTAATTTAATGGCTTTTAAATAGAACATGAATAAATTTTTAATGTAATGGCTGGACAGAATTTTGTTGTTTTCACTCAAACTTCAGCTGAATCAACCATAGGTATACATATATGTCCTCCCTCTTGAACCTCCGTCGCATCTCCCTGCCTATCCCACTCCCTTAGGTTGGTACAGAGCCCCTGTTTGAGTTTCCTGAGACATACTGTGCATTCCTGTTGGTTTTCTGTTTTACATATGGTAATGTAAGTGTCCATGTTACTGTCTCCATACATCTCACCCTCTTCCTCCCCTCTCCCCATGTCCATTATTCCGTTCTCTATGTCTGTTTCTCACTAGCAGCCCTGCAAATGAATGCTTCGGTACCATCTTTCTAGATTCCTTATAAATTCATTAGTATATAATGTATGTCTTTTGCTTTCTGACTAACTTTACTTTGTAATAAGCTCTAGATTCATCCACCTCATTAGAACTGACTCAAATGTGTTCCTTTTTATGACTGAGTAATATTGTATTGAAAGCTAACCTTTTCCTGTCCTGTGGTCAGTGTTTGTTCCAATCCCAAAGAAGGGCAATGCCAATGAATGTTCAAACTTCTACACAACTGCACTCATCTCACATGGCAGCAGAGTAATGTTCAAAATTCTCCACGCAAGGCTTCAACAATATGTGAACGTGGAACTTCCAGATGTTCAAGCTGGATTTATAAAAGCAAGAAGAACGAGAGATCAAATTGCCATCATCCATTGGATCATAGAAAAAGCAATGGTACGGGGAGGAAGGAGGCAGGGGGGTTCAGAATGGGGAACACATGTATACCTGAGGCGAATTTATGCTGATGTATGGCAAAACCAATACAATATTGTAAAGTAATTAACCTCCAATTCAAATTAAAAATATATATATTTTTTCTTTTCTTATTATTTTTATTTTTTTTTCTTTACAATACTGTATTGGTTTTGCCATACATTGACACGAGTCCACCACATTTGTACATGAGTTCCCAACCCTGAAACCCCCTCCCACCACGTCATTTAAAGAAACAAAGGTCATAAACTCTGTGAGTGAAGGAAGCCTATCACACAGGAATGCCTACTGTATGATTTCTCTCTTGAAAATCAGGCAGTATGTTTGGGGAGGATGCGTTCTGAGATGAGCAAATATAAAGATAGATAGGGAAGTGGAGATAATGTATGTATTTCTTCATTGAGTGTGGGTATGGCCCTCTTGATAATTCTTTAAGCTCTCCACTTGGATTATTATGTGCTCTTTCCTATTAATGTGTATCTGATTCTTCACAATACAGATAGCTTTCAAAACTCCTTAGCCCCTCTAACCCAGTTCAGAATGTCTCTTACTCACTGAGCATCTAGACTTCCAGTTTTAGTCACATTCCTGATTACATTACACATACTGTTTCCTAATATGCTCTTAGTGCTTGATATATTATGAGTATCTTCCTCTGGTTGGTCACATTTTCTTTTAATGGCAAATAGGATGGCCGTAATAAAAAATATTAAACGTACCAAAGTGTTTTAGGGGATAGAAAGTGGAGCCTTCATACATGGCTAGCGAGGATGTAAAATTATACAGCCCTTTGGGGAAACAGTTTAGGACTTTCTAAGAAGTGAAACATACATTTTCTGTATAATCCACTATATCCCAGTCCTGAAAAAAATATGAGGTAAAAAAAGATGCGGAGGAGATAGGCTAAAATATTGTGTATTCAGTCCCTCAGTCATTTCTGATTCTTTTGCAACCCCATAGACTGTAGTCTGCCGGGCTTCTCTCTCCATGGGATGCTCCAGGCAAGTATAGTGGAGTGGGTCACCATTCCCTCCTCCAGGGGATCTTCCCGACCCAGGGATTGAACCCACATCTCTTATGTCTCCTGTCTTGCAGGCAGATTGTTTTTACTGCTGAGTCATCAGGAAAGCTGTATACATACACACACACACACACACACATACAAAACACACAATGTACACCATAAGACTATCATTCATGACAAAGAAGAAATACTTCCACTTGAAATTACATGGATGGATGTTCAGGGCAATAGGCTAAGTGAAATAAATTAGATGGACAAAGACATCTACAATGAATGAAGGGGACTAAAAGAACATACATTCTGTTATCAAATAAGACAGTCTTGCTGAGAGAAAATATTCACGAGTGATGGGAAAAACAAGAGCTTCATTTCCAAATATATACAAGCATCTCATACGACTCAACAACGACAACAACAAAAGATACAACACAATTGAAAAAAGGTCAGAAGAAGACATGGACAGATGGTCAACGAGGACATGTGAATATTCTAGAGTACTTTTACTCTACAAGGGGGATAGTAGACGTAGATTATTACAACAGAATAAGATATTATAAAGAAGTGGCAAGAATGTAGAGTTATACAGAATAACTGTACAGAAAATACCTTCACGACCCAGATAATCACCATGGTGTGACCACTCACCTAGAGCCAGACATCCTGGAATGTGAAGTCAAGTGGGCCTTAGAAAGCATCACTATGAACAAAGCTAGTGGATGTGATGGAATTCCAGTTGAACTGTTTCAAATCCTGAAAGATGATGCTGTGAAAGTGCTGCACTCAATATGCCAGCAAATGTGGAAAACTCAGCAGTGGCCACAGGACTGGAAAAGGTCAGTTTTCATTCCAATCCCAAAGAAAGGCAATGCCAAAGAATGCTCAAAGTACCACACAATTGCACTCATATCACATTCTAATAAAATATTCCTCAAAATTCTCCAAGCCAGGCTTCATCAATATGTGAACCACGAACTTCACATGTTCAAGGTGGTTTTAGAAAAGGCAGAGGAACCAGAGATCAAATTGCAAACATCTGCTGAATAATGGAAAAAGCAAGAGAGTTCCAGAAAAAAACATCTATTTCTGCTTTATTGACTATGCCTTTGACTGTGTGGATCACAATAAACTGTGGAAAAAATCTGAAAGAGTTGGGATTACCAGACCATCTAACATGCCTGTTGAGAAATCCGTATGCAGGTCAGGAAGCAACAGTTAGAACTGGACATGGAACAACAGACTGATTCCAAATAGGAAAAGGAGTATGTCAAGGCTGTATATTGTCACCCTGCTTATTTAACTTATATGCAGAGTACATCATGAGAAACGCTGGGCTGGAAGAAGCACAAGCTGGAATCAAGATTGCCAGGAGAAATGTCAATAACCTCAGCTATGCAGATGACACCACCCTTATGGCAGAAAGTGAAGAGGAACTAAAAAGCTTCTTAATGAAAATGAAAGAGGAGATTAGAAAAAGTTGGCTTAAAACTCAACATTCAGGAAACGAAGATCATGGAATCTGGTCCCATCACTTCATGGGATATAGATGGGGAAACAGTGGAAACAGTGTCAGACTTTATTTTTTGGGGGGCTCCAAAATCACTGCAGATGGTGATTGCAGCCATGAAATCAAAAGACTCTTACTCCTTAGAAGGAAAGTTATGACCAAAGTAGACAGCATAAAAAAACAGAGACATTACTTTGCCAACAATGATATGTCTATTCAAGGCTATGGTTTTTCAAGTGGTCATGTACGGATGTGAGAGTTGGACTGGGAAGAAAGCTGAGCGCTGAAGAATCGATGCTTTTCAACTGTGGTGTTAGAGAAGACTCGAGAGTCCCTTGAATGTCAGGTAATGTTTAACAGGAGGATTCCTACGTGCTGTTTCTCACAAGTTCTTTGTTTCGTTTTAAGCAGAACAGCACGCTGCTCCCAGGAACTAGGGTCATTGTGTGAGACAGGCTTGAATCTCCTTTAGTAAACATTCATTTTATCACAAAACTGCTTCCTCTCAATCCCCTTTCTTGAGATATAGATGGTCTCCTGATCTTGTGACCATCATCATCCCTTGTTCCCTTGGTCACGGTTACTGTACATTTGGTTTTCTGATTTTCCTCACTGATGAAAGAAACTTCTTGCACTACAGCCTATATATACTCACGGAAAAATCATTAAAGCACCTTTGCTCCATCAGACTTGAGTCTCCCTGTCTTTCTTTCTTTCTCTCTCTCTCTTCAGCTGATTCCCTGGAGCACAGAGACTGTCTTGCTCAGTTTCTTGTCTGGGCTTCTAAGACTCTCTCGAGAAGGCAGTCTGTGCCCTCACCCCCTCCAGAGGGTGCCCAGTGCCTTTGTGAGAGATGCAAGTCCTGTGTCAAGGACTTTATTGGTTTTCTCAGTAAACCAGGAGTATCAGCCTCTTTCTCTCTTTCACTTTCTTATCATCACCTCCGGACCACCAGGTCCTGGTCCATTAAGGACCCCAACACTTGGACTACAAGGAGATCCAACCAGTCCATTCTAAAGGAAATCAGTCCTGGGTGTTCATTGGAAGGACTGATGTGAAATCTGAAACTCCAATACTTTGGCCAGCTCATGCGAAGAGTTGACTCATTGGAAAAGACTCTGATGTGGGGAGGGATTGGGGGCAGGAGGAGAAGGGGACACCAGAGGATGAGATGGCTGGATGGCATCACCGACTTGATGGACATGAGTTTGAATGAACTCTGGGAATTGGTGATGGACAGGGAGGCCTGGTGTACTGTGATTCATGGGGTCGCAAAGAGTCGGACATGCCTGAGCTACTGAACTGAACTGAACATAGGAAGGGGCCTATAGATCTTGAGAAGTATAAGCCAGATCAAGGAGCTATCTGAAAAAGAACTTACCCAACACTGTCCACAACAACACCAGAGAAAACCTTAGGTATATTTTTACTACTATCATTTTTAATTTTTTATAAATTTTAATGTATTTAAATTCTCTATTACTCCTTTAATTTTCACTTTTATAACCTACTATTACTTTGCAAAAAAGACCTTATTTTTTAAAGCAAACTTCATATATATATACATATTATAATTTTTGTGACTTTTTTCTATAATACTGTATTTTTGAAAATACAACCTCTACTCTAGATTTTTAATCTTTGCTTTTTGGTATTTGTTATCAACTTTGTACCTTTAAGAACCCAATCTTCAGTACCCTTTTTTACTTGGGAGAGAGATTACTGGCTTGACTGCGTTCTCCCCCTTTGGACTCTCTTTTTGCTCCACCAGGTCACCTCTATCTCCTCCCTCCTCCTTCTCTTCTCTACCCAACTCTATGAATCTCTTTGTGTGTTCCAGATGGTGAGAACACTCAGGGAACTGATTACTGGCTGGATCTGTCTCTCTTCTTTTGATTCCCCCTTTTATCCTCCTGGCCACCTCTGTCTCCTTCCTCCATCTTCACTTCTCTGTATAACTCCGTGAACATTTCGAGTGGTCCAGACTGTGGAGCACACATAAGGAAGTGATTACTGGCTAGCTTGCTCTCTCCTCTTTTCATTTCACCTCATCTCACTCGGGTCACCCCTAATATCTCTGGGAATCTCTCTGGGTGTCCCTCACTGTGGAGAAACTTTTCATCTTTAACCTAGATATTCTATCAACGGTGCTCTATAGATGGAGAAGTCTTGAGGCTACTGTAAAAATAAGACTGAAAACCAGAGGCAGGAGCCTGAAGTGCAAATCCTGAGAACACCAGAGAACTCCTGACTCCAGGGAACATTAATCGACAGGAGCTCATCAAACACCTCCATACCTACATTGAAACCAAGTACCACCCAAGGACCAACAAGTTCCTGAGCAAGAAATACCATGCAAATTCTCCAGCAACACAGGAACACAGCCCTGAGCTTCAATATGCAGGCTGCCCAAAGTCACATTAAACCCACTAACATTTCATAACTCATTACTGGACACTTCATTGCACTCCAGAGAGAAGAAACACAGCTCCACCCACTAGAACAACAACACAAGCTTCTCTAAACAGGAAACCTTGACAAGCAACCCATACAACCCCACGCACACTGAGGAAACCCCATGATAAAGAGAACTCCACAAACTGACAGAATACAGAAAGTCCACCCCATACACAGCAATATAAACAAGATGAAGAGGCAGAGGAATACCCAGCAGGTAAAGGAACAGGATAAATGCCCACCAAACCAAACAAAATAGGAAGAGATAGGGAATCTACCAGATAAAGACTTCCAAATAATGATAGTGAAAATGATCTAAAATTTTAAAAACAAATTGGAGTTACAGATAAATAGCCTGGAGACAAGGACTGAGAAGGTGCAAGAAAGGTTTAACAAGGACCTAGAGGAAATAAAAGAGTCAATATATAATGAATATTGCAATAAATGAGATCAAAAACACTCTAGAGAGAACCAACAGTAGAATAATGGAGGCAGAAGATAGGATAAGTGAGGTAGAAGATAGAACGGTAGAAAGAAAAGAAACAGGGAAGAACAAAGAAAAACGAATTGAAAGAAATGAGGACAATCTCAGCGACCTCTGGGACAATGTCAAATGCCCCAACATTTAAATCATAGGAATCCCAGAAGAAGAAGACAGAAAGAAAGACCATGAGAAAATACTTGAAGAGATAATAGTTGAAAACTTCCCTAAAATGGGGAAGGAAACAATCACCCAAGTCCAAGAAACCCAGAGAGTCCCAAACAGGATAAACCCAAGCAAAACACCCCGAAGACACATATTAATCAAATTAACAAAGATCAAACACAAAGAACAAATATTAAAAGCAGCAAGGGAAAAACAACAAATAACACACAAGGGGATTCCCATAAGGATAACAGCTGATCTTTCAATAGAAACTCTTCAGGCCAGGAGGGAATGGCAAGACATACTTAAAGTGTTGAACGAAAATAACCTACAGCCCAGATTACTGTACCCAGCAAGGATCTCTTTCAAATACGAAGGAGAAATCAGAAGCTTTACAGACAAGCAAAAGCTGAGAGAATTCAGCACCACCAAACCAGCTCTCCAACAAATGCTAAAGGATATTCTCTAGACAGGAAACAAAAAGGGTGTATAAACCCGAACCCAAAACAATAAAGTAAATGGCAACGGGATCATACTTCTCAATAATTACCTTAAACGTAAATGGGTTGAATGCCCCAACCAAAAGACAAAGACTGGCTGAATGGATACAAAAACAAGACCCTTGTATATGCTGTCTACAAGAAACCCACCTCAAAACAAGGGACATAAACAGACTGAAAGTGAAAGGCTGGAAAAAGATATATCATGCAAATAGAGACCAAAAGAAAGCAGGAGTGGCAATACTCATAGCTGATAAAATAGACTTTAAAGCAAAGGCTGTGAAAAGAGACAAAGAAGGCCACTACATAATGATCAAAGGATCAATCCAAGAAGAAGATATAACAATTATAAATATATATGCACCCAACATAGGAGCACCGCAATATGTAAGACAAATGCTAACAAGTATGAAAGGGGAAATTGACAATAACACAATAATAGTGGGAGACTTTAATACCCCACTCACACCTATGGACAGATCAACTAACCAGAAAATTAACAAAGAAACGCAAACTTTAAATGATACAATAGACCAGTTAGACCTAATTGATATCTATAGGACATTTCACCCCAAAACAATGAATTTCACCTTTTTCTCAAGTGCTCACGGAACCTTCTCCAGGATAGATCACATCCTGGGACATAAATCTAACCTTGATAAATTCAAAAAAATCGAAATCATTCCAAGCATCTTTTCTGACCATAATGCATTAAGATTAGATCTCAATTACAGGAGAAAAACTATTAAAAATTCCAACATTTGGAGGCTGAACAATACGCTTCTGAATAACCAACAAATCACAGAAGAAATCAAAAAAGAAATCAAAATGTGCATAGAAATGAATGAAAATGAAAACACAACAACCCAAAACCTGTGGGACACTATAAAAGCAGTGCTAAGAGGAAAGTTCATAGCAATACAGGCATACCTCAGGAAACAAGAAAAAAGTCAAATAAATAACCTAACTCTACACCTAAAGCAACTAGAAAAGGAAGAAATGGAGAACCCCAGAGTTAGTAGAAGGAAAGAAATCTTAAAAATTAGGGCAGAAATAAATGCAAAAGAAACAAAAGAGACCATAGCAAAAATCAACAAAGCCAAAAGCTGGTTTTTTGAAAAGATAAATAAAATTGACAAACCATTAGCCAGACTCATCAAGAAACAAAGGGAGAAAAATCAAATCAATAAAATCAGAAATGAAAATGGAGAGATCACAACAGACAACACAGAAATACAAAGAATCATAAGAGACTACTATCAGCAATTATATGCCAATAAATTGGACAACGTGGAAGAAATGGACAAATTCTTAGAAAAATACAACTTTCCAAAACTGAACCAGGAAGAAATAGAAAATCTTAACAGACCCATCACAAGCACGGAAATTGAAACTGTAATCAGAAATCTTCCAGCAAACAAAAGCCCAGGTCCAGACGGCTTCACAGCTGAATTCTACCAAAAATTTCGAGAAGAGCTAACACCTATCCTACTCAAATTCTTCCAGAAAATTGCAGAGGAAGGTAAACTTCCAAACTCATTCTATGAGGCCAACATCACCCTAATACCAAAACCTGACAAAGATGCCACAAAAAAAGAAAACTACAGGCCAATATCACTGATGAACATAGATGCAAAAATCCTCAACAAAATTCTAGCAATCAGAATCCAACAACACATTAAAAAGATCATACATCATGGCCAAGTGGGCCTTATCTCAGTGATGCGAGGATTATTCAATATCTGCAAATCAATCAATAATACACCACATTAACAAATTGAAAAATGAAAGCCATATGATTATCTCAATAGATGCAGAGAAAGCTTTGACAAAATTCAACATCCATTTATGATAAAAACTCTCCAGAAAGCAGGAATAGAAGGAACATACCTCAATATAATAAAAGCTATATATGACAAACCCACAGCAAACATTATTCTCAGTGGTGAAGAAAAGAAAGCAGTTCCCCTAAAGTCAGGAACAGGGCAAGGGTGCCCACTTCCACCAATACTATTTAGCACAGTCTTGGAAGTTTTGACCACAGCCATCAGAGCAGAAAAAGAAATAAAAGGAATCCAGATTGGAAAAGAAGACATAAAACTCTCACTGTTTGCAGATGGCATGATCCTCTACATAGAAAACCTGAAAGACTCCACCAGAAAATTACTAGAGCTAAGCAATGACTATAGTAAATTTGCAGGATATAAAATCAACACACAGAAATCCCTTGCATTCCTATACATTAATAATGAGAAAATAGAAAGAGACACTAAGGAAACAATTCCATTCACCATTGCAATGAAAAGAATAAAATACTTAGGAATATATCTACTTGCCAATGGTATTTTTTACAGAGCTAGAAGAAATAATTTCACAATTTGTATGGAAATACAAAAAACCTCGAAGAGCCAAAGCAATCTTGAGAAAGAAGAATGGAACTGGAGGAATCAACCTGCCAGACTTCAGGCTCTACTACAAAGCCACAGTCATCAAGACAGTATGGTACTGGCACAAACACAGAAATATAGATCAACGGAACAGAATAAAAAGCCAAGAGATAAGGCCACGCACCTATGGAAACCTTATTTTTGACAAAGGAGGCAAGAATATACAATGGAGAAAAGACAATCTCTTTAACAAGTGGTGCTGGGAAAACTGGTCAACCACTTATAAAAGAATGAAACTAAAACACTTTCTAACACCATAGACAAAAATAAACACAAAATGAATTAAAGATCTAAAAGTATGACCAGAAACTATAAACTTCCTAGAGAACATAGGCAAAACACTCTCCAACATACATCACAGCAGGATCCTCTATGACCCACCTCGCAGAATATTGGAAATAAAAGTATTCCATTGTGCATATATACCAGGCTTTCTTATCCATTCATCTGCCAATGGACATCTCAGTTGCTTCCATGTCCTGGCGATTGTAAGCAGTGCTGCGATAAACATTGGGGTACTCATTTCTCTTTCAGTTCTAGTTTCCTCAGTGTGTATGCCCAGCAGTGGAATTGCTGGGTCATAGGACAGCTCTATTTCCAGTTTTTGAAGGAATCTCCACCATGTTCTCCATAGTTGCTGCTCTAGTTTGCATTCTCACCAACAGTGTAAGACAGTTCCATTTTCTCCACACCCTCTCCAACATTTATTGCTTGTAAACTTCTTGATAGCAGTCATCGAGACTGGTATGAGATGGTACCTCACTGCGGTTCTGATTTGCATTTCTCTGATAATGAGTGATGTTGAGCATCTTTTCATGTGTTTGCTTGCCATCTGTATGTCNATTTTCTCCACACCCTCTCCAACATTTATTGCTTGTAAACTTCTTGATAGCAGTCATCGAGACTGGTATGAGATGGTACCTCACTGCGGTTCTGATTTGCATTTCTCTGATAATGAGTGATGTTGAGCATCTTTTCATGTGTTTGCTTGCCATCTGTATGTCTTCTTTGGAAATATGTCTGTTTAGATCTTTGGCCCATGTTTTGAGTGGGTCATTTATTTTTCTGGAATTGAGCTGTACAAGCTGTTTGTATATTTTTGAGATTAATTATTTGTCAGTTGCTACGTTTGCTATTATTTTCTCCCATTCTGAAGGCTGTTTTTTCACCTTGCTTATAATTTTATTCGTTGTGCAAAAGCTTTTAAGTTTAATTAGGTCTCATTTGTTTATTTTTGCTTTTATTTCTATGACTCCGGGAGGTGGGTCATAGAGGATCCAGCTGTAAATTTCTTTTTCTGTGCATTCACTGTTGTTTTATTTTGAAGTAGGGTTGATTTCTGATACTGTGTTTTTTTCAGGTGTACAGGAGCTGGATTCAGAGATACACAGACATTTATCAATTCCTTTTTGGGTTCATTTTCCCCAGAGAGAGGAATACAGTGTGTCCAGTAGGCTGCCCTTTGCTATTCAACACTGTTTTTCCTGATTATCTGTTTGACACATGTTAACACCTGTTTGTTCCTTGCAAACTCTTCATTTATTCCACATCCCTAACGTTTTTTTAATAATCATAAGTTGGTTTTCTAAGTTTGTGAGTCTGTTTCTACTGTGTAATAGCCTACATTTGCATTAATTTCAAGAAGATACCTGTCAGTGATACCTTCTGTAATTTGTCTTTCTCTATTGGCCTTCCTTTACTTAGTATGGTATTCACTCTATCCATCCATGCTGTTTTCACTGGCATTATTCCGTTGTGATTCAGGGCTGGGTAGCATTCCAGTGCAGAGGTGCAACACTCTGACTTCATTTTCCTGTCGATGAATAACTTCGTAGAATTTGTTGCAGGGAGGGCTTCCCTGGTGGCCCAGCCAGTAGAGAATCCAGCTGCCAATGCAGGACACGTGGGTTCAGTCCCTGGGTGAGGAAGGCCCCCTGGAGAAGGGCATGGCAACCCACTCCAGTATTGTTGCCTGGAGAATCTCATGGACAGAGGAGCCTGGCGGGCTACAGTCCATGGGGTCACAAAGTGTTGGACATGACAGAAGCGACTGAGAATACATGCAAAGGAAAAAAAGAAAACAGATGAGCATTTTATTCTTTCCCTTTTTTGAGAACAAATGAGATCAAGTAAACAGTGAGCAGGCCTGGACATTCCTAGTCTTTTTAGTTTAACTGCTCATAACTCTGAATATCTGTGAATAAGTTTACTTTTCTGCCCCCTAACTCTGCAGGAGCTACGAGTAACATTTTTTCCTTGGATTCTATGCTAAATACATCACCTATCTGGTGGTTACCCTTACAACACCCTTCCCCTTGTACTTACATATCAGAAAGAAGGACGTCGAGCCACCCCAACTGCCAGAGTCAGTTCCTGAGTTATTGACTTCAGTCTAAGACTGTCTGTGAAAAAATACACGAGGAAGAGATCACTGACACCTGATTGTGAGCTCTTCCCTTATATAAGCCCCTAGACTCTTCATAGGCAGGGGTGGGAGGGTACTCAGTCCTTGAGGCATGACCCTACTGTGTTCCCCTCTCTGCTGGCTTGAGAATAAAAGCCACCTTTTTATCTCCTTCAAACTCCGTCTCTGTATTTTTTATTTTGCTTCACTGGGCAGAGAAAGCCAAGATTTTGGCCAGCAACAATTCTAGTTCTTGGCCATTGCCAATCGAGCTTCCCTGAAAACAAGGTGCACAGTTCACTGTGAATTCTGATTTTCTCTGGGTCTGAGCCCAGAAATGGGATTCTCGGGCCATGTGGTTTCTGAGTGTTTAGTCGAAAAAGAACCTCCTTGCTGGTTTTGATAGTTCCCGCACCCATTTACATCCCCACTGAGAGTGTAGGAGAATCCCATTTTGCCTCCATCCTCTGCAGCCCCTATTCACTGTAGATTTTTAGATAGTTGCCACTCTGACCCGTGGGAGGGGATTTTTCATGGGAGTTTTGATTTGCATGGATTTAATAATTTGTGGTGTGCTGCATTCCATCGGATTGCAAAGAGTAGGACACAACTGTGCAACTGAACTGACTACACAGTGAGCTGGACGAACTTTTCAGGTGCTTTCAGATACTGTACAGAGTGACTACAGTTTACCTCTTGACATTGTTTTCTTGTTAAGGTGGCCCTGTTTTGAATCCCTGTCTGATGATCTATGCCAGGACATGACTGGAAGGGAGGGATCATTTACAGTCCCACAGGACTTGTGAATATGAAGAGCCAAGCAGCATTAGGTTTCAAGTTGTTTTTCTGGAAGACGGTTCTAAGGAAACAACATTGCTTCCTGCCCCACTCTGCTCCTCATTCATTGAGGTTCATGGAAATCTCTGTTCATTGATTGTCAGCCAGAGTGAAATGTGCCAAGGCTTGAGTCTCATTTCTCCTTCCCCCTTACCCAGGGTCCCCAGGACAAATCCCAGTTTGTAGACATGATTCTGCAGAGGGTCCTGTTATCTGTAGGGGGGTGACCCTAAGGATGGAGGCTGGAGGTAGGAACCTCAGCCTAGGGGATATAGAGTAGCCAGATGACCTTGCAAACCTTTTCCAGCCTGGAGGCTCCACCAATTCTTGGGTGATGTCGACTTGGTTTCTCTGCAGGAGGTTTCACCTGCATTTGGAGACTGAATGCTCATGCAGAGGGAAGGAGGTACCCCAGGTCCATTGTGGGGTCACATTTCCTGCCCCATGCTCCCAGCTCCATCTGCACTGAGATCCTCCAGGCTTGGGACCAAAACTAGCTCAGGCTCCAGGGATGTGACAAGATCCAGGTCACCATGGCCTGAGGACAGTAGAGTCAGCCGTTCTGATTCCTTTTTTGTGCTTTTATTCCCTAATTTGAATTGGTGTATGTAGTTGAATGACACGGGGAAGGCAACGGCACCCCACCCCAGTACTCTTGCCTGGAAAATCCAATGGACGGAGTAGCCTGGTGGGCTGCAGTCCATGGGGTCGCTAACAGTCGGACAGACTGAGCGACTTCACTTTCATTTTTCTCTTTCATACATTGGAGAAGGAAATGGCAACCCACTCCAGTATTCTTGCCTGGAGAATCCCAGGGATGGGGGAGCCTGGTGGGCTGCCGTCTATGGGGTCACACAGAGTCGGACACGACTGAAGTGACTTAGCAGCAGCAGCAGCAGCAGCAGTTGAATGACAAGGTTGTGGGTTTTTTTTTTGTATTAACATCAGTTTGATTCACTTGTACGTAGATGTGTATACCTTCTCTTCCAGGTTCTTTTCCGATATAGGATGTTACAGTGTTGAATAGGATTCGTGTTTACACAGTGGTTCCTGGTGGATTGTTGTTGTTTTTTAGTAATATTAGCCTCCCTATGTTAGATTGAATCAGTGCTTTACTCCCTGTCCCACAGTTACTCTCCCCCCACCCCCCCCGCCCCGCCGGGGACCACTGATTATTTTCTGAGTCTATGAGACTGTTTCTCTTTGGTAGAGTTAATCTGTATCCATTTTTAGATCCCAGCTACAAGTGATAACTTATGCTAATATCTCTCCCTGTCTCCCTCACCTCACTTGCTGTGATCATCTCTACTTTATTCCCTGAGGCCTCCCATGACATTCTTTACTGCTTATTATGGATGATTGACGGTTCATCGTCTATGAACCATCTTCTTTATTCCTTATGAAGGTCTTTGTTTGCAAATGTATTTTTCCCATTCTGAGGACTGTCTTTCTCTTTCATTTAAGGTATTTTTCTTTGCAAATGCTTTTAAGGTTAATTCAGTCTTGTTTTATTAGTTTTGGTTCATTTTTTTTTTCATTATTCTGGGCACACTTGGTAGAATTGATGTTTCAGCATGTCCCCCCTATATTGTCCTCAAAATTGCATAGTATCCATCTGTCATTTAGATCTTTATCTTCTTTGAAGTTTATATTTGTGTATGGCTTGAGGGATATTCTAATTTCATTCTNAGTTTTGGTTCATTTTTTTTTTCATTATTCTGGGCACACTTGGTAGAATTGATGTTTCAGCATGTCCCCCCTATATTGTCCTCAAAATTGCATAGTATCCATCTGTCATTTAGATCTTTATCTTCTTTGAAGTTTATATTTGTGTATGGCTTGAGGGATATTCTAATTTCATTCTCGTTTTCATTATTGATGCATGTCCACGCTCTCCTCCAAAGTGGCATTCTCCTACTTTCATTTTAGCAGTAGAGGTGGATGGTTCCCTATTCTTATTCTTCATGCCATCAGACAGATTTAACCTTTGAAGAGTGCTTGACAATCACCATTCTGATTGGTGTGTGGTGATACCGAACAGCCTTCCCTAACATTTAGCAATTTTGATTTTTTTTCCTGTGCTATTATTTAAGTGGGAGTTAAAAGTACCTGTTAAAATTGGCTTTGTGACAGTCTACCTAGTTGTGAATACTTTTTTGATGACCACGCCTAGGAGACTCCAGGAAATCACTTTTTGTTTACTTAGAAACGCTTGGAGCTTATGAATATTAAATGCCCATCAACACGGCTTTCTGTTGATGGGCGGGACTGTAGCCCTCCCTGTTGTTTTACCTGAGACCAAACTATGATGGAGGTAATGAAGACAATGGCAACCTCCTTCAAAAGGTCCCAGTGCCCCTGACACTGCAGGAGGCTACGACTGACCCGTGCCTGCACTGGAGTCCCCTGGGCACTCACAGGCAATTCAGGGTCAGTCTCTTGTGGGGTCACTGCTCCTTTCTCCTGGGTCCTGGTGCGCACAAGGTTTTGTTTGTGTCTTCCATGAGTCTGCTTCCCTAGTCCTGTGGAAGATCTATAAACAAATCCCAATGGCCTCCAAAGTCTAACTCCCTCAGAATTCTCTGTCCATTTGTCAAATCTCCAGGTTGGGAAATCTGGAGGAGGGGTGGTGTGTGTACTGACCCGGAATGGATGGAGCTGGTGTGGTCTCTGTGCTGGCCTGGCATGGATGGAGCTGGGGTGGTCTGAATGCTGACCTGACATGGATGGAGTTGGGGTGGTCTGTGTGCTAACCTGGCATGGATGGATGTGGAGTGGTCTGTGCACTGGCATGGATGGAGTTGGAGTTGTCTGTGTGTTGACCTGGAATGGATGGAGCTGGAGTGGCCTTTGTGCTGACCTGGCATGGATGGAGGTGGGATTGTCTGAGTGCTGACCTGGCATGGATGGAGTTGGGGTTGTCTGTGTGCTAACCTGGCATGAATGGAGGTGTGGTGGTCTGTGCACTGGCATGGATGGAGGTGGGGTGGTATGTGTGCTCACCTGGCATGGATGGAGCTAGGGGGGATCTCTGCACTGACCTGGCATGGATGGAGCTGGGGTGGTCTGAGTGGTGACCTGGCATTGATGGATCTGGGGTGGTCTGTGTGCTGACCAGGCATGGATGGAGCTGGGGTGGTCTGTGGGCGGACCTGGCATGGATGGGGCTGGGGTGGTCTGTGTGCTTACCTGGCATGGATGGGGCTGGGGTTGTCTGTGTGCTGGCCTGACATGGATGGAGTTCAGGTGGTCTGTGCAGCGACCTTGCATTAATGGATCTGGTGTGGTCTGTGTACTGACCTGGCATGGATGGAGGTTGGGTGATCTTTCTGCTGACCAGGTATGGATAGAGCTGTGGTGGTCTGTGTGCTAACCTGACATGGATGGAGCTGGGGTGGTCTGTGTGCTGACCTGGCATGGATGGAGCTGGGGTGGTCTGTACGCTGANCTTTCTGCTGACCAGGTATGGATAGAGCTGTGGTGGTCTGTGTGCTAACCTGACATGGATGGAGCTGGGGTGGTCTGTGTGCTGACCTGGCATGGATGGAGCTGGGGTGGTCTGTACGCTGACCTCTCATGGATGGATTTGGAGCAGGGCAATCTATGTGTTCCTAAGTGACAAGAGTTAAGCTGTGGTTGACTGGTGGGTGGGAAAGCTTGTTTATGATCAGGCAGGGAGGAGGCATATACCCGGAGCTTTTAAGTTACCTAGGTCTCATTTGTTAATTTCTGTTGTTCAGTCCTTTGGTTTTAGCCATGTTCTTTCATCTGCTAGATGTTTCTCTGTCATTTTTTTGGTTAATTTACCGTGTTTGTGATCACTTTTTTGGTTGAAAGGCTGCAGCTCCTCTTAACTATGGAGTCTACCTCTCCTGAGTGGGACTAAACCAATGCCTTGTGATGGTTTCCTGGTTAAGGTATTTGTGTGTGTGTTCTGGTAGGTGGAGCTAGATTGTGTCTTTCTGAAAGTCAGTTGCTGTGTCCACTAGTGTGGTTTGGAATGTATGGGGTCAGTTTAACTTTGAGCAGCCTGTCTGCTGATGTGCAAGGCTGCACCCCTATCCGGCTGAAGGATAGGTGAGGGTTGTTTGGCACTACAGCTTGCTGTCTTTGGGGTGTGGCTTAGACTTACTGTTGAGATGGAGGCTTTTTGGAGGGCTGCTGCTGCTGCTAAGTCACTTCAGTCGTGTCCGACTCTGTGTGACCCCATAGACGGCAGCCCACCAGGCTCCCCCATCCCTGGGATTCTCCAGGCAAGAATACTGGAGTGGGTTGCCATTTCCTTCTCCTTTTGGAGGGCACTCACCTATTAATATTCTATTGGGCCAGGAGTGCTCTAGTGATCAAAATCCTGAAGTGGTTCAGTTCAGTTCAGTCACTCAGTCATGTACAAATCTTTGTGACCCCATGAATCGCAGCACGCCAGGCCTCCCTGTTCATCACCAATTCCCAGAGTTCACTCAGACTCACGTCCATCGAGTCAGTGATGCCATCCAGCCATCTCATCCTCTGTCGTCCCCTTCTCCTGCCTCCTTCAATCTTTCTCAGCATCAGGGTCTTTTCAAATGTTTCAGTTCTTCGCATCAGGTGGCCAGAGTATTGGAGTTTCAACTTCAGCATCAGTCTTTCCAATAAACATTCAAAACTGATTTCCTCTAGGAAGGATTGGGTGGATCTCCTTGCAGTCCAAGGGACTCTTGAGAATCTTCTCCAACACCACAATTTGAAAACATCAATTCTTTGGCGCTCAGCTTTCTTTATAGTTTAACTCTCACATCCGTACATGAGTACTGGAAAAAACATAGCTTTGACTACATGGACCTTTGAGGGAAAAGTAATGTCTTTGCTTTTTAATATGCTATCTAGGTTGGTCATAACATTTCTCCCAAGGAGTAAGCGTCTTTTCATTTCATGGCTGTGGTCACAATCTGAGGTGATGTTGGAGCCCCCAAAATAAAGGCTGTCACTGTTTCCACTGTTCCCCCATCTATTTGCCATGAAGTAATGGGACCAGATGCCATGATCTTCGTTTTCCTAGACTCTAGCTTAGATGTCTTTTGGCTTCCCTGGTAGCGCTGATGGTAAAGAATCTGCCTGCAGTGCAGGAGATCCAGGTTCAATCCCTAGGTCAGGAAGATCCCTTGGAGAAGGAAAATGGAACCCACTCCAGTATCCTTACCTGGAAAAATCCCATGGACAGAGGAACCTGGTGGGCTGCAGTCCACAGGGTCTCAAAGAGTTGGGCACGACTGAACGACTAACACTAATTTAGTTCATCTCTCCTTTGTGTGGCTTTCCTTAGCGAAGCTCTCCTTAATTAGCTCACCTCTCCTTGGCTTAGCTCACCTTAGCCCTCCTTAGCTCAGCTCTCCTTAGCTAAGTTCTCCTCAGCTCAGCTCTCCATAGCTCTCCTTATCTAAGCTTTCCTTAGCTCAACTCTCCATAGCTCAGCTCTCCTTAGCTTTCCTTAGCTCAGCCCTCCTTAACTCTCCATAACTCTCCTTAGCTTAGCCCTCCTTAAATCAGGTCTTCTCAGCTCAGCTCTTCATGCTGCTGCTGCTAAGTCACTTCAGTCGTGTCCGACTCTGTGTGACCCCATAGACGGCAGCCCACCAGGCTCCCCCATCCCTGGGATTCTCCAGGCAAGAATACTGGAGTGGGTTGCCATTTCCTTCTCCAATGTATGAAAGAGAAAAGTGAAAGTGAAGTTGCTCAGTCTGTCTGACTGTTAGCGACCCCATGGACTGCAGCCCACCAGTCTCCTCTGTCCATGGGATTTCCCAGGCAAGAGTACTGGGGTGGGGTGCCATTGCCTTCAGCTCTTCATAGCTCTCCTCAATTAGCTCTCCTTAGGATAGGTAAGCTTTCCTTAGCTCAACCCCCTTTTCCTAACTCTCGTTAGCCAAGCTCAGCACTCCTTAGCTCTCCTTAGCTTGCCTTTCCTTAGCTTAGCTCTCTTTATCTTAGCTCTTATTAGCTCTCCTAGAGGGCTATGGAGAGCTAAGGAGAGCCGAGCTGAGGAGGGCTAAGCTAAGGAGAGCTGAGTTAAGGAGAGCCATGCTCAAGAGCAGAGCCACGCTCAGGAGCAGAGCCACACTCGTGAGCAGAGCCAGACTCAGGAGAGATAGGAGGGCTGAGCTTAGGGGCGCTGAGCGAAGGAGAGCTAAGCTATAGAGAGCTACAGAGAGCTAAGCTAAGGATAAGTAATTAAGAAGAGCTATCCTGCTGGACTGGATGAAGCACAAGCTGGAATCAAGATTGCTGGGAGAAATATCAATAATTTCAGATATGCAAATGACACCACCCTTATGTCGGAAAACGAAGAAGAACTAAAGAACATCTTGATGAAAGTAAAAGAGGAGAGTGAAAATGTTGGCTTAAGACTCAACATTCAGAAAAGTAAGATTATGGCATCTGGTCCCATCATTTCATGGCAAATTGATGGGGAAACAGTGGAAACAGTTACACACTTTATTTTTTGTGGCTCCAAAATCACTACTGATGTTGAATGCAGCCATGAAATTAAAAGATGTTTACTCCTTGAAGAAATGTTATGACCAACCTACACAGCATATTAAAAAGCAGAGACATTACTTGGCCAAAAAAGGTCCATTTAGTCAAAGCTATGGTTTTTCCAGTAGTCATTTATGGAAGTGAGAGTTGGACCACAAAGAAAGCTGAGTGCCGAAGAATTGAGGCTTTTGAACTGTGGTGTTGGAGAAGACTCTTGAGAGTCCCTTGGACAGCAGGGAGATTCAACCAGTCTCTCCTAAAGGAGATCAGTCGTGGGTGTTCATTGGAAGGACTGATGCTAAAGTTGAAACTCCAATACTTTGGCCACCTGATGCAAAGAGCTGACTTATTGGAAAAGACCCTGATGTAGGGAAAGATTGAGGGCAGGAGGAGAAGGGGACGACAGAGGATGAGATGGTTGGATGGCATCAGCGGCTCAATAGACATCAGTGTGAGTAAACCCCACGAGTCGGTGATGGACAGAGAGGCCCAGCATGCTGCAGTCAGTGGGGTCACAAAGAGTTGGACACAACTGAGCGACTGAACTGACTGACTGAAGGAGAGCTGAGCTAATGATAGCTATCCTTAGGAGGAGTACACTAAGGAGAGCTAGGAGGGCTGAAACAAGAGCTTATGGAGAGCTAAGGACAGCTGAGTTATGGAGAGTTATGCTAAGGAGAGTTAAGCTAAGGAGAGTTGTGCTAGTCAAGCTGCACTAAGGAGAGCTAAGGAGGACTGAGCTAAGGAGATTGAGAGGACATAAGGTTTGTTGGCTTCTCTGGCTCATTATACTTTACAACCAAGTATGACAAAAACTCTAAGACAACAGTAGCCATCCTAAAAGAGTAGGGAATTAAAATTACCTTGCAGCATTGGGGTTTTTCTCTGTAACTGCAGCCTTCAAACTATTGTTGATGAACATCTGATACTCACAAGGCCACTGGACTCAACATGACCCCTACCCTTCAACATGTCAGGGATAACACATTAAAAAATAGTAATTAAAACAAACCAACAAACAAACAAAAAAACAAAATCAGGACACACTCTGGAAGTAAACATCACCAGGTAAATACAACTGAAAGTGCTTTCAAAAAACAAAAACCTCATGAATAATGCTCAACTGGGTTTCTTATCAGAGATACGAAATCTTTAGATTTCTGCCAAGTGACATCANAACAAACAAACAAAAAAACAAAATCAGGACACACTCTGGAAGTAAACATCACCAGGTAAATACAACTGAAAGTGCTTTCAAAAAACAAAAACCTCATGAATAATGCTCAACTGGGTTTCTTATCAGAGATACGAAATCTTTAGATTTCTGCCAAGTGACATCAACTCTGAGCACTGGAAAGGGCCGCCATTGAAAACAGTCCAGACCGTTTTCATTTGGTTATTACCGTTATTTCTTACCATTAAGTAATTTTAACTTAATATTAGCACCCAAACAGATGTGAAATGGACTTACACACCTTGTAAGAAAATTACAGTTAGCAAATGTTGTCGATGGGTGAGAGGCGAAAAGGTGAAGGCTGGAATAAACTTAATCCCACAAATACCTTTCCATAATCCACATGGACCTCCTGTATCAAAAGACATGTTCTCAACATATTCTGAAAACACGGCTGTGACAATAACTGCAGCTGAATACCTCCAGGTATCTCTGGAAGGGTAGGATAATCTGTTTACCTGCAATTATTACAACGGTGTAAATAGTCTTAAATAAGAAATAAAACTTTCACTTAAAGAAAAAACCTCAAAGGAAAGAGAGACAAAAGCTTTTGCTGTCTTCCAGTTTCTCATTTTATTCTCATTTACAACAAGGCTTAGCAGAACCACTAAGGCTGCTGTTACCATAGCAACAAGAGGAGGGTATGCAAAAGTGCTACCGCCCTGTGGACATTTCCTCCAACAGCAACCTTAAACTAATTGCTGATGGACACACTATTCACAAGGGTGCTGAGCTCTAAGCGATATGCAAACTTAACAAATTCCAGGGATCACAGAGGAGGAAAAAATAAGTAAATACAAGGGAAGCTAAAAGGAAGAGGATATGAATGAATAAACACAAATCCATGTTTCTTTTAAAAAGGACGTGACAATTTCCATATTAGGTGTATTCTAAGAGATACAAACATCGAAGTTGCACGGACATTATCCCCACTGCCTGAGCATGGAAAAAGGCCACTGTCAAAAGCTGGACATGGCATAAATGATAGAGTAACATTGCTACAGTGGATGCTTTAGGATACTGGTGGGATGGACCTGGTAAGAGCCATATGAGCATGACTAGAAAAGTGCACTCCCATGAGAGAAAANTGCACGGACATTATCCCCACTGCCTGAGCATGGAAAAAGGCCACTGTCAAAAGCTGGACATGGCATAAATGATAGAGTAACATTGCTACAGTGGATGCTTTAGGATACTGGTGGGATGGACCTGGTAAGAGCCATATGAGCATGACTAGAAAAGTGCACTCCCATGAGAGAAAAATAAAGAGATAGAGACAGTATGATAAAACAGATCGCCCTGTGGAATATTTCAGAAATGAACAGACTTCAAACACCACACACCCCAAACCGGATCACTTGGTACCATTCAGGACATTGACGAGATGAAACTAAAGATAGCATACCAAGAGAGAGCAATGGATAAATAAACGTGATACAAGTCTATAATGAATTTTGAATCAAGGATTGAAATATGAATTTAGACCTTGTTCAGAGATAGAGATAAATCCAGAGATCATAACACTGAGTGAAGGAGGGTTGATTCAAAGAAACATCACGGGATGCAATGGACAGGAGGAATAAAAAAAATCCGGAGAAGTGAGGAGGCACACATGGACATCCAACCTGACAAGAAACTTATGGGTAGCAGGGTACCCTGGTAGGTGGAAGGGATACATCTGGAGCTTGGCATTTGGTTCTTCCCACAGATACATGTAAAATAGAGAATCCGTGTAAACCTACTTCAGCAGGAGTGGTAGATGAGACACTCTAATAACATGTAGGTGAAAACAAGCACAGCTGAATACATCAACTACTCTCACTGCTATGGAACAAGAATCTGGACACAGAAAAGTAATGCATCCTTGGCAATCAACTTAAATAGAATAGGAACTTTTACTTCAAATAAAATCCCAAAGTGAGCANCCGTGTAAACCTACTTCAGCAGGAGTGGTAGATGAGACACTCTAATAACATGTAGGTGAAAACAAGCACAGCTGAATACATCAACTACTCTCACTGCTATGGAACAAGAATCTGGACACAGAAAAGTAATGCATCCTTGGCAATCAACTTAAATAGAATAGGAACTTTTACTTCAAATAAAATCCCAAAGTGAGCAGTCACCAAGGTTGGTGGCATCTTCTGGATCCTTCTACTTTAATACAACTAGGCCTGACTAAAACTCTCAGGCAGTGCAGGCCATCCTAAAAGAGGACAGAAGAAAGAAACCTAGCATGGAGAATTTTCTCTACCACTGCAGCATGAAAATGATCGCTGATGGACATGTGAGTTTCACAAGACTGCTGGACTTGACATGACACCTACCTTTGAACACATCAGGTTTCACACACCCAAAATTAAATAAATAAGTAAAGACACACATACAAAGCAAAATTGGAACACTCTCGGGAAGAAACCATCAGCAGGTAAATACAATTAAAGTGCTTTCAAAAAGCAAAAAGCTGATGAATATTCCTCAGCATGGCTTCTTTTCAGAGATATAAAATCTAAACTGCCATGAGACATGAACTCTGAGCAATGGAAAAGGCCACCACGGAAAACGGACCACACCAGAAAGGGTAGTTTAACATTAGTAGTGGGATCCTTTTACGGTAGTGGGAGCATATCAGTCGGAGGAGCCAGGATAAGAATCCCTGTCCACGTGTCTTGATAGAAACAAATTAGAAAGTATGACAGGGCATCTCCACTCCTACGATATTTCAGAAATACACAGATTTTTAAAACCACATGCCCCAGAGCATGCACTGCACTAGAATTCCCAATGACCAGAGATGAAACTAAAGAAAGCACATGGGGACAGAGAGATGAATGGATCAGGAATGGGATACGGCTTCACGACGGAATGACTCAGACATTGAAACAAGGAAATACTGTCATTGTCAGAGGTACAGATAAGTGTGGTGATAATCAGAGTCAGTGAA
>SJYX01001568.1:5485-18812 GCA_006410675.1 Oreotragus oreotragus | reverse complement strand
GTGTTTGAATGGAGAAGACGCTCCGAAGCACTTCCCAAATCCAAACTTGTCCCCCAAAAAAGGCATGGTAACTGTCTGGTGGTCTTCTGTCTGTCTGATCCACTATAGCTTTTTGAATCCTGGAAAAACTATTACATCTGAGAAGTATTCCCAGAAAATTGATGAGACGCACGGAAAACTATGCGTGCAGCTGACACTGGTCAACAAAGAAGACACAACACCACCCAACTGCACGTTGCACAACCAGCGTTTCAAAAGTTGAACAGATTGGGCTAGAAAGTTTGTCTCATCTGCCATACTGCCAAGTAGCCAACTAACTACTGCTTCTTCAAGCATCTGGACAACTTTTTGCAGGGAAAATGAAAATGCTTTCACAACCAACAGCAGGTAGAAAATGCTTCCCAAGAGTTCATCAAATCCCGAAGCATGGATTTTTATGGTACAAGAATAAACAAGCTTATTTCTCTTTGGCAAAAATATTCTGAGTGTAATGGCCTCTATTTTGATTACTAAAGATGTGTTTGAGCCTAGTTATAAGGATTTAAAATCAGGGTCCAAAACTGTAATTGCTATTGCACCAACCTAATATGAGGTTGGAGTTTATGTTTATTAAGTAAATGGTTGTGTGAACAGTGCAGTGAAAAAATGACAAGAGCTGGTACCTTTGTATTGACCTCAGAGTGTCTTAGCATTTCCTCCTCACATGGAGTTGCTGGATTGTATTTGAAAACCCTGAGAGATGAAGTCCTGTTTTCACCACAGATGTACTTTTCAACCATCCTTTCGGGCCTTGGGGAATAGTCGGTAACTCTCCTTACCCTTTTCAGACCTCAAAGGGCAGTTTTTGCAGAAATGTGACATTTGGGGTAGGTCACCCTTCAAGTGGGATCAAGGGCAGAGTTGGGGCGCTTCTTCATTCCTTGCCAGCTTGCTGGCCTGTTGGTTTTTCCCACCCCCACTGACCTTTGAGGCAGGGAGTGAGCACAGTCGCACGATGAGTCATGTGTGTGTTTATGAGCAAACCGAGGCTGAATGTTTGTCAACAGAAAGCGGGACCTTTCTCTCTCACCCGCTGCAGACGCTGTGTAGGTTGGCTTAGCGGTCAGCATGTGCACTGTCTAACTGGATGTGCGTGTTCGTGGGGAGGGAGTGGCTTGGGTGGAGAAGACGCTTTCCAGATTACATGGGTAAGATACCACACCGTGATTTCTAGGTCAGCCCTCCTTCTTCTTTCTTGTGTTATGGAAGCAAATGATAAGGATCAGTTTCAGACTGAAGGTTTGACGATTTTTTTTTTTTTCCTCAAGACTATCCCATGTACAGAGTCTCTCAAAGTAAACTGAGTTTGTAGGTAATTAACCATGGCCAACATTTAGATCATTTGGAAGTCTATTTCAAAGTCTTGTGAAGACAGAGATGAATAATTACCCAATTTAAGAAATAAATTAATACTCTGTATATGGTATATCTGCAATGAAAATAAAATCCAAGAAGTTTTTATTTTAATTATCTTTCTTCTTTCCATTTCCCCTTTGAGTTTCACAAAATGATGAGAAAGGAGTAATAGTTGTAAGGACTGATAAAGACATCTTGGAAATTAAGCATGTGTCTGGACCTGAGAAGATATTGATGGGCAGTTTGCATCTGTTCTGCTGAGAAAGTTGCTGGGTGCTTTCAGGCAGGTGTGCTAAGAGTGTGCTCAGAGAAAGGTGTGTTCAAAGAAAGCAGAGCTCTTAGCACCGTGAGTCATCAGCTGAGCTTTCTGGAGACTGTTCAGAGAAGTCTTAGGCTCTGAGATTGTGTGTCTCTTTGACCTGATGCGTGTGAGCAATTGTAACCTGTCCTCCCCTCTCCTTTCTCTTTCAGAGTTGAATGACAGTGTAAATGAGAATAGTGACACTGTTGGGCAGATTGTCCAATACATCATGAAAAACGAAGGTATGGCTGTTTTAGTGTCCAGAACAATTCATTATTCACATGTTTTATTAAAAACCTGCTTCAGAGAGTTTGTATGGATTCTCTTGTCAACGTTTCTGAAGTTATTGGTAGCACCTTCCACCTAGGCTCACAAATAGCCCAGCTTCCAGCGTTATCCTATCAGGAGAGTTTCATGAGTTTTCTAAGATCAGTGGGTCTGAGTGTTGCCAAGTCAGCCTCGGAGGCTTACCTTTTAATCCTGACATCGCCTTGATTTGGGGGAAAGTCATATTACCTCATGAGCCTCAGTTTCTTCCTCTAAAATAATATTTACCTCATGATATTATTGTGACGTTGCACAGAAGCTGCTTGTTATAATAAACACTCAAATATTATCTATTCCTTTTTTTCTGCTTTTAAAAATACTGTGGTAAAATACACTAAACATAGAATTTGCTGTTCTACCCATTTTAAAATGTACAGTTCATTGGCATTAAGTACATTCACAATGGAGAAGGAAATGGCAACCTACTCCAGTATTCTTGCCTGGGAAATCCCATGGACAGAGGAGCCTGGCGGGCTCAGTCCAAAGGGTCACACAGTTGGACACGACTTAGCGATTAAACCACTACCACCAAGCTTTAATGACCTTAAGCATTTTTTTTCCATTCTGAAATGTATCCTAAACCCCTGTCTGCTTAAATGGAGAATGAGTTTAATCCTGATTAGATAAATCAGGGTCATTTTTCTGAAGCACTGGTAATTGTCTTCACAAGATACCACACCCAAGTGACTTTTGAGGCGTGTGGCACTCCTGCCCACATGCCTGTGAACTAAAAATGCCACCTCTAATATCAGTAAACAAAGAAAGTCATAGCCATCAAGCCATCCATTGCAGCGCCGCGGTGCTGAACCCTGAGGGAACCCAAGGAGAGAATACCTGCCATCTAGCAGCCACCAGACTGCAGCCTCTCCCTGACTATGAGTCCTGAGGAAACTCAGGATGTGAAAACACTGGATACTGGCCCCAGATAGCTGAGGTGCACATCAAAGGAATGATTTCAGTGAGCCCAGACTCTTACATCTTGCCATACATGGAAAAGCGCTGAATTCCTTGACTGGGGATGTCTGGTTTTCTTTTATTAACAGTAACAATTTGACGTTCTGACTACCTGATCTTTATTGCAAAAATTCTTGTATATCTTGGCTCCCTCCTTTGTCTCTCCATAGCAGTCTCTCAGAGTTATCTGAGAGTCTTGTCTCCTGAGCTTGAGTCCTCAGATTTGTCTACTGAATAAAACATAGCTTTCAACTTTTAGGTTGCACATAACTTTTAGGTCACAGTTTTTTCAGCCAACATATCCAATAGCCCTATGCTTTGAATTCTCATAAGAATGTAACAAAATGTTTTCCTTGGGCTCTCTCTGGGCCCTGGTAAACACTATCTCGAGCAGCATGCACTGATGCAGCTGAGCCCTCTGTCTGAAAGTTGAAATACCTCCGTGCTGCTCAGTAGATACCTGCCTTCTGTTCCAAGGCCCTCCCTGGGATCCTTTGTCCCCATAGCCTCACTATTAACCAGAGCACCTGCCTGGCCCAGGCTGTAGTCAGTGTTTCTGACCTAGAGAAGCAGCAACTTCATATGGTTCAGCGTACTTTTCATTTTTCTTTAGAGTGGACTTTACATATTTGACATAGATCTAGGTGCTTCACGTGCATAATATCATTTAATCCTCACAATGATCCTCTGGAGTTGATATTATTATACCCATTTTACAGATGAAGAAAGGAAGACCCCAACTGGTTGGTCACATGGTTAGGGAGTAGTGCCGCCCTACATGGGCCTCTTTCATCTATACAGCATGGCTTGCCTCTCTTCTAGTTTGTTACTTTCAGTTTCTCCAGGATTGAAAACCAGATAATCTAACTTAATAGGATGACGTTTAAAATAACAAAAATGACAGTGATCAGTTGGATTCTATATCTGTTTTATAAAACAGATCTTGTGGCTCTGCTGGTAAAGAATCCTCCTGCAATGCAGGAGACCTGGGTTTGATCCCTGGGTTGGGAAGATCCTCTGGAGAAGTGTAAGGCTACCTGCTCCAGTATTCTGGCCTAGAGAATTCCATGGACTGTATAGTCCATGGGGTCGCAGAGTTGGACAAGACTGAGCGACTTTCACTTTCACTTTTTTTCACTTTTCCTTCAGGGAGCAGTATTTGGTGATGCTATTCTTGAGGAGTGCATATTTCTTTTGCGTAAAGAAGTGGATTTTAATTTGCGTAAGAAGTGCACAAATTTGTTCTTGCCTTAAAAGCTCCAGCCATTACAGAAGTGCACCGAGTAAGGTGTGGATGGCCCTTCATTTCTCCTGGGTCTTGCACAGTCGAAACTGCCTTCATGTACATGTGTATGTATGGTTGAGTCCCTTTGCTGTCCGCATGAAACCATCACGACTTGGTTAAAGAGCTGTTCTCCAATACAGCTTTCCCGGTGGCTCAGATGGTAAAGAATCTGCTGTGAAGCAGGACACCTGGGTTTGATCCCTGGATCAGAAAGATCCCCTGGAGGAGGAAATGACAACCCATTCCAGTATTCTTGCCTGGAGCATTCCATACACAGAGGAGCCTGGTGTGCTACAGTCCATGAGGTCGCAGAGTCGGACAAGACTGAGTGATTATCACTCACTCCAATACAAAATAAAAAGTTGGGGGGAAAAAAAAGAGAAAGAAACCGCCTTCATGGCTTTGGGAAGCTTGGAGACCTGTGGGGCCTGGGCTTCTGAGAGCTGAAGCAG
The DNA here is from genome assembly GCA_006410675.1 of Oreotragus oreotragus. Lineage (NCBI taxonomy): Eukaryota > Metazoa > Chordata > Mammalia > Artiodactyla > Bovidae > Oreotragus > Oreotragus oreotragus. The sequence goes on along the minus strand of SJYX01001568.1, from coordinate 14,098 downwards.
CTGCTCAGTGAGTGAGAGAGGCGGGGTTACTGAGAGGTGAGTGGTATGAAATGTCAGCTGTGAACACTTTGCTGGGGGCTGAAATTCTCCTGTATAACTTCATATTTGGCACTGAATGCTTGCTAACTGCCAGGCCTGTTCTAAGGGTTTTCTGGGAGCCCTGTGATTCAGATATATCATTTCCGATTTATTGTTGAGAAACCGAGGAACACAGCACATAACTAACTTGCCAGTGTCACCCTGCTGCAGTTAGCAGCGCTGAGATTTGACCTCCAGCCTCTGACACCAGAGTCCATACTTATGTACTGCCACTGCTCTTTCCTGGTGTCAGGAAGGACGAACGATACACTTCCTCCTTTCAAAGAGATAACATATACAGCTGGGGCACTTTATGGAACTCGAAATATTAATGCATTAAATTGTCCAAACCACCTTATGAAGTCAGCCCTGTTACCATCCCATTTTGCAGATGAGGAAACAGAGGCCCAGAGGGTAGGGAAGTCGCCTAAAGTCATCAAGCTGGTCTGTGGCAGGATGGTGCCAGCAGTGGGCTCTTTCCTCCTGTTACTGCCGAGGTGAAACCTGTGGGCCCCTGAAGGAAGCAGACGGTATAATTTCTTCACTCCCACACTCACAGACTCTAGGACTCCTCTTTTCTTTTTTAATTATGTCCTTTTCCTTTTGGAAAGTAGCTTTTTAGTTTCTGCTGCCTTGATTACCAGTGGAGTAATCAAAGCACTGATTTCATTCCTTCTCCTCTGCTCCCCAGTTCTTTGCCTTCTGTCTTTCTTACCCTTCCCTCTTCTCCCTGTAAGGGCCTTCTTCTGTCCGCCTATGATTTCTCCTGTGACCTCATCCTTGTGTGGCCTTGGTTCTCCTTGGCCACCAGGAGACATCTGATTTCACTGGGTACCCACACACAATGACCTCTCTAGCTTTCAGCCTGTGCCAAAACTGCAGCTGGAGGATTAAATAGGTACTGGGTCTCTTACCAGTTTATAACCTAGTTTTATTAGTTTGCCTTGGAGACTTAAATTCTCTGTAGAACAAAATGTATTTTTCTTTTCTTTGTCATTAACAGACTCTGAACTTAATATCCATTTAGACCTCCATGTTGAGGTTAATTAACTTTCTATTTTTTTAAAATAGCACACTATAACATAATTTTTCTTTAAACACTGAAGAAAAAATGAATAAAATCCCATGTTTATTTAGGTTTTCTTTGCCTATATTTACATATTTTAGAACACTGTCAGTCCTGATATATGACTCATCTTCCGCTTTGCATTTTTAATTTGGCTAAGGGGGTAATACTTCACCAGTACTCATGGTGACATTCTTATTTATGGTTTAAACCTATCATGTCTTGGATGTTGCAAATCATATTTTGTTTAGACAAATATCTCTTGTAGTATGAATTTATGGGCTAAGCTGCACACATTATTTTCCCACTAGTCTGTAATCCTTTCTAAACAGAGCAGGACCGAAGAGCATTTGGGTGATCACTGTGGAAGTTTGGAAAGTACCTGCAACTCTCCAGCTGGGCTTCTCTACCAGGGCCAGACACTGTCTGAAAATAGCAGCACCTGTCAGTATTGTGATTACTGTCCAAGCACCCCTGATTATAGTTATTTACACTGGGCAGAAGAGAGGGGTCCCTTGGTGAAATTCCTATCTTGGCACTCAATTTGTGTGATGGCTAAAAGCGTTTCTTCATAAACTACCATCATCACTGAGTAGATCTCTGAAACTTGCTATAATGATTATGCAAACATCCTGTGAACGGTTAAACCATCATCATTTGGATGGAGACTCAGAAGGAGTAGGGAGGAGTTGGTTGGGGTGAAATGCACCCACCCTAGAGTCAGATAGACCAGGTTTTTGTATCTAGGTCTGTTTCCAGCTATGGGATTCTGGACAGTCAGTTACAGTCTTTAGGCCTCAGTGTCTGTCTGTAAAATGGGGATGATAATTCTGCCTGCTGTTAGAGTGAATTCAACATGGAAGGTCTACAAAGCTTTTTGACAGTGGCTGGCACATACCAGGATCTTGCCTTGAATGTAAGGGAAAACTTTAAAGAGAATAATGTTGGGAGAGAAAACAGGGCTGATTTTGACTACTCTATGCATATTATCAGGCAGAAGTTCAGGAAAGAAGAGAGGACTCAGTATTTGGAAATGACTGCCCACTAGAAAATTTCCCCTGTTCTTGACAGGTGCTTGCCCTGTAACTGATTCCTCCCATCCTTTGGACGCCCATGAAAGGAAGTATAGTTGGACAGAATGTGGACAAGTGTAGGGGAGGAGACTTCCCTGGTGGTCCAGTGGTTAAGAATTAGCCTTGCAATGGGGAGGATACAGGTTCAATCCCTGGTCAAGGAGCTAAGATCCCTCATGCTGCGGAGCAACCAAGCCTACATACCAGGATCTTGCCTTGAATGTAAGGGAAAACTTTAAAGAGAATAATGTTGGGAGAGAAAACAGGGCTGATTTTGACTACTCTATGCATATTATCAGGCAGAAGTTCAGGAAAGAAGAGAGGACTCAGTATTTGGAAATGACTGCCCACTAGAAAATTTCCCCTGTTCTTGACAGGTGCTTGCCCTGTAACTGATTCCTCCCATCCTTTGGACGCCCATGAAAGGAAGTATAGTTGGACAGAATGTGGACAAGTGTAGGGGAGGGGACTTCCCTGGTGGTCCAGTGGTTAAGAATTAGCCTTGCAATGGGGAGGATACAGGTTCAATCCCTGGTCAAGGAGCTAAGATCCCTCATGCTGCGGAGCAACCAAGCCCGTGTGCCACAACTACTGAGCCTGTGCACCGTAAAGGAAGATTCTCACAAAATGAAACAAAGATCTTGACGCAGCCAAATAAGTAAAGTTTTTTAAAAAAGGTGTAGGGTAAACCATCTCTTGGAGCTTATTGGAGTTATGACTAATCACAAGGAGATGTATATTTAATAGAACTTAATTGGGTTTTACTCTTTTATAGTAATTTTATAACCAAATTAAAGCATGTGTTTATGTGCTAATGGTGGTGTTATGTTAGGGTTTTCTCATCATAGATTTACTCCCTGGTAGAGACTGGGGGATAGCCTAGAGACAGGGGTCAACATGAGTGCCTGTGTGCCTGTGTTGGTCCTACATGAGTATGCATGTTATTTGCATAAAAACTTGAGCCNCAAATTAAAGCATGTGTTTATGTGCTAATGGTGGTGTTATATTAGGGTTTTCTCATCATAGATTTACTCCCTGGTAGAGACTGGGGGATAGCCTAGAGACAGGGGTCAACATGAGTGCCTGTGTGCCTGTGTTGGTCCTACATGAGTATGCATGTTATTTGCATAAAAACTTGAGCCTACTCTTAAATCATTGCTCACAGCAAACAAAGAGGTTGTTTATTATTGTTTCCAAGAAATAAGGGTGAAGTACAGGGATACATGAATATATGAGAAACAACACAAGCCTAAAGTAATGCTTTTAATAAATTTTGATTATCTTCCTGGGAGCATTTTATAATTTGATGTTTCTAACAGAGGTCATCATTTTGCAGGTGATAAGTTTTCTCAGGTAACTGTATAAACTTTTTGAAAAGCTCATCTTTATAAGTGAATGCTATTAGTGTTATCTTTGTTTCCATTTCTTTCTTTGGTTGTTATTTCCCCCCTTTTTGTTAATAGTTTTGAAGTTTAGTAAAAGATGGCATAATATAAATGTCAACTGGCAAATTATTGTGTATTCCCTAAACACTTTATCTGAAAGAAAATGTTTTTTGGAATTCTTTAGTATTAGTTCAAGGGAAACGATCAAATTATATTTAAATTTGACTTAGAGGGGTAACATGCCTTTTTTTTGTCCTGAGGGAGAAGACACTACTGATCCATTTCAGTGCTTTTTTTTTTTTGTAATGATAAGAGTCTTTTTATATCAAAACTTGTATTTGGAAATGTATTTGTGCATTTTCACAGACAGTCGTGAAGGGTAAAGAAATTATTTCTTTTTGAAAATGATGGTGTGTTCCATTAGTATTTCTTCAAAAATCCTATGCATTTGCAAGGGTTGTGAAGGGGATAATATTGGATTGTGGGGGCAAAAAAATCCCTCACTATTTTATATGTTAAACACAGATATGCATATAATACATAAACAATTATCTTCAGTATTATAGTTTTATGGGAGGATGAATTAGGAAAAATGTCAAAAAAAAGCGCTTCTAGGTGGAGCAGTCATGAGAAAAAGTTGCGGAACATTAGATCCATCTTTAACTGTTGACTTAAAAGCAGCAGTGTTGAAACGAGCTAATTTTCCTTCTCTTGGAATTTCGAGATTGTTGAATATTAAATGTTGGTGTTAGCTCACATGGTAAATAGTGATTTTTTAAAAAATAGTTTTATATCTAGAGAACTTGTTGTGGTTATTACTGAGAGCAGCACTTTGAAAGTCAATGGAGAGGTTTCCCTGGTGGCTCAGTGTTAAAGGGTCTGCCTGCCAATGCGGGAGACATGGGTTTGGTCCCTGATCCGGGAAGATCCCCCATGCCGGGGAGCCTCTGAGCCGGTGTGGCACAACTACAAGCCTGAGCACTAGAGACTGGGAGCTGCAACCGCTGAAGCCCACGGGCCTGGAGCCTCCGCAGTGAGAAGCCTGTGCACTGCAGCTGGAGAGCGGCCCCCACTTGCCGCAACCAGAGAGAAGCCCAGGGAGCAAGGAAGACCCAGCACAGCCGAAAATAAATAAAGATTTTTTAAAAGAAATCAATGGAAAGGGGTCAAGACTCAGTCATAACATCTGGCCTGGCCAGGAGATACCCAAGAAGAACTTGACCATTCAATTCCATCTTTTATTCTTAAGACTTGACACCCTATAAAAAATGAAGTAACATGTGTGTCTGTGTACGGTGTTGGGGTAGGCACCCAAGAAGCTGAGGTTCAGTTTAGTTGACTTTAGCTGGCTTTAGTTGCCAGCCTAGGCTCCACCTACAAATTTGGATTAAAAAAAAAATTAACATTAGAAGTCTAATTTGACTCAGTCCATATTAGATAACTGATGTGTGTAACCAGTGAACTTCTTAGGTAAGCACTAGTGGTAAAGGACCCGCCTCCCAATGCAGGAGACATAAGAAACCTGGGGTTCAGTCCTGGGTCAGGAAGACTCCCTGGAGGAGGGCACAACACCTCCCTAATATTATTGCCTGGATAATCCTCACAGACAGAGGAGCCTGGCAGACTACAGTCCATAGGGTTGCACAGAGTCAGACACGACTGAAGTGACTTAGCACTCACGCATGTGACCCTGACCAGCATTTGAAATTTTAAGATACCTGGCTAGAGTTAAGGTCTTGTATGGCCCTTAAGCAGAGCTAAACCAAATGTCCCACCTGAAAAACTAACCCTTTCTCATCCCCAGTGCTGTGTGGGATAGACTTGATGCTGTTACTGTGCTCTGATCAGGCATGTCCAAAGACCAGATTCTTTGCGACCCCATGAGCTATAGCCCCCCAAGCTCCTCCGTCCATGGGATTTTCCAGATAAGAGTACTGGAGTGGGTTGTCATTTTCTCCTCTAGGAGATCTTCCTGACCCAGGGATCAAACCTGAGTCTTTTGTGTGTGCTGCAGGCGGATTCTTTACCATTGAGCCGTTGGGGACGCCCATAGACTTGATATTACATGGGGTATCCAGAATTTAGGGCCAATTATTTGAGCACATGTAAGTTATTAGAATATAGGTCTCTAGTCATGCATTTCATGACATATTTAGCAGAGTGAGTTAAACTGAGTTTCCCTTTGGTTTGAGAAGAGGAGAAAGAAATTTATATTATATTGCTGATGATGTATAGGAAGCAGAGCTTTGTGGTAGATCTGCTTTCCCTTGCATAGATCCTCTGCCACTCTCACTAACTTCCTGCAGGTTGAAAATTATCTGCAGATGGAGATATACCTGGACTTGCCTTGGGAAAGGCCCTGCCTTCTCCAGGGCCCCAAGGCCTCATCTGTGAATCGAAGAAACTCAATAGGTGTTTTTCCAACAGTTTTTCTGATATGCTAATTCTGTGATCACTCATCTAATATATTCCATTTTAACTTTTTTTTTCTTTAGCAAATGTTGATGTTTTAGCGGCAATGGTAGCAGATAACGGTGTGTGTGATCCTGAAAGGTGAGTGCTTTCCCCCTGATTTTATGAGGCTTTTGTTTTCAATTATCTGCTGGAGCAGGCTTCTCTACTTTGTCCTTACTGATACGTGAGCCAGAGAATTCTTTGCTGTGGGGAACTGTGCCTTGTAGGAAGTTTAACAGCATTCCTGGCCTCCAGTGAATAGATGCCATTGTCCCTTTCTCCTGTGGTGTGACATCCCACAGTGTCTCCTGACATTGTCCATGTCCCCTGGGGGTGAAGTTGCCCCTGGTTGAGAACTGCTGGGTTAGCGAACCATGATGGGAGGAGGAAGCCCTGGAACTGGGCACCTGAATTGTCTTCCCTGCACCACTTACGGCTCCCCTCTTCTCGGGTAAGTTAACTGACTACTCTGAGCTCAAGTTCCATTATCTATAAACTGGGGGTAACCACCATACCAACCTAACTGGAACATCATAAGAAATACAGAATATCTTGGGCATTGAAAGACCTCCATGAACAATTCTGCTTAAATGAAAAACTGGGCTGATTTGGGAGCACCTGCTAAGTTCTATTTTTGTATTAGGGTATGGATGTTTGTTTTAGATTGTGGTTGTTGAACTTTACAGTTGGTTGTAGTTATAATCACAGGCAACTGTATTTCTGTGTAGTCTTTCATGCTTCAGAGAGCATTTATTGAGTGCCTGCTGTGTGGTGGGCATGATGCTGGAGCTGGGCCTTCATACATCCTTGCCAAGGAGGACTCAGTCTAATGGGGAGCAGAAACAAGAAGTATGGGAAGCTTTGGGGAGAGGAAGTTCAGGACAAAAAGCCCAGGAGAGTGAAAGTGTGGGATGCCTCAGGAAGGTTCAGTCTAGGGTGGCCTGAGGATGTGCTGTGGACAGAAGCGGGAAGGACCAAGGAAGCAAATTGGGTCTGAGTGACCTGGCAAGGGGTTTGGACCATTTTCTGCTTACTCTGTGGGTTGTGCACGCAGCACATCTTAGCTATTTCATACATGTTTGTGAAACTGGCTGTGTTAGATCTGCGTTTCAGTGAGGTGACTCAGTTCAGGAAGGACAGTGCTGGGAGCCCTGGTGGTGTAGATCATAGAGACTCATGGGCTGTGGGTCCCCCCACGTTCTAGCCCTGACCACAGGCTCCTCATCTAAGGACCGTGTCACCTCAGTCATCTTAGAGCATCCTAAAGTCCTTATCATTGGGTTTTGTGCATAGCACGTATAGATAATTGTTCCTTTTTTTTTTTCTTTTGATAAATGTTTCTTGAATGAATGTTGTTAAACTTTCAATTCAACCTCCTAATATGTGGTATTAACATTGTTTTACCCCAGAAAGCTGCAGCTGTGTGTTTTTATTTTAACAACCTAAAAAGTATCTTTAATGAACGCCAGGAAGCTTTTGGCTGTTTGGGGTCTTTGAGAATATCTCTTCAATTATGCATGTTCCTTTTAAAGTGGATGAGTAGGCTGACTATTTGTAGCATGAAGGCTTGTTGATGCTATCGTGAGACCTCAGGTGCCTTTGGGACTCTTGGCCTGGTCTTAGGAGGCAGGCTCTGCTGTGACCTGCTGACTGGCCCACACCCACACTCAGACCCACCTGTTCCGCATCAGAGCGCAGATTCCTGGTCAGGCCAGCCCTGTTGTGTCTCAGCTCCTCCTTTTCTAGATTACCAGAGGCCTGACACGTGCCTTTTGAAAGCCGCCAGCATCTAACCTTTAGACTTGTGCTTTTTATACTTTGGATGGTCTGGCTGGGTTTTTTCTAGGTTATCAAAGTAGTCTCCCTGGTTTCTGAAGCACTGTAGCATGATAGTTAAGATCATGGTTTCAGATTTAGTCTTTGTAGATTTGAATCTCAGAGCCATCACTTATTAGCTGTGTGACCTTGAGCAAGTTGCTTAACTGCTCTGAGGCTCAGTGTCCTTGTTTTCAAATAATTCAGATTTAGAGGTTTTGTAAAGATCAAATGCTTAGAATGCTAAGTGTTAGGTTTTTATTATTACTATTATCAACATCTCTTTTGAGCATCACTTGATATCTTGGCCTAAAAGCTTTCTTCCTTTGACCCAATCAATAATCAGACTGGATCAAATATTCTTTCCTAAGTCATCCAATGATTTGATTGGAATTTAAGTTTTTCTTTCCTCCAGGGTATATATTCAGGGCCTGTCTTTGCTTATAGATCTAGAAGGCATTTGGGTAAGTATGAGAAATTAGTTTGCATGAAATTAGATTGTATGAGAAGGGAGATCAGCCCTACAAGGAAAGAAACCTCGTACTTCAAAGACAAACAGTGCATCTTCATTAAAAGCAGTCGTTCATTTCCAACCAGTTAACTAGAAGTCATAAGTCATATCATTACTGTTCACAATGAGCTGTCATTGTTTAGTCTCTAAAGCTGAGTACCTGCTGCCTGAGATCAATCCACAAAGCCCATTTGTATAATTGGAAGAGGTTTTTTTTTTTTTTTTTTTTTT
>SJYX01001566.1:0-18023 GCA_006410675.1 Oreotragus oreotragus | reverse complement strand
TATATATATATATATATTTATTCATCTATTGTTAATCAACATATCTGTTGTTCCATGATAGTTGTTAATGGTTCTACTACTTCATGTCCTGGTGAGAAAATATGTTCATGTCTGGGGGGATTATACCAAGGGGCAGAATTACTGGATCATAGAGTATGTATACAGTCAGTTTCAGCACTTGTTACCAAATAGTTTTCCACAGTTGTTATGACAATTAAACTCCCTCCAATAACATATGAATTGCATTTTCTCCTTGTCTTTATAAACATGTAAAGATAATATTATAGATCATTTTAGTCATTTTGGTAGGTATGAGGTATATTCTTATTATAAATTTTTCATTTTTATTTTCCTTCTTATTAAAGAGGCAGAGTAACTTTCCAAATATCTAGTGGCCTTTTTGATATCCTGTGTGATTTGCCCTTTGTCTTTTGCCCATTTTCTTTTGTGCTACTTTCATTTGCTTATTGGTAGTAGGAATTTTTTACATAATTTTTAGATGTTTATGTTTAAAATATCCTGTCACATAGTTTACACTTTTTTTGGTGGCTGTTGCTATAATGCAGTTATTTTCAGACTCTAAACAGAGGGACACATTGTCTTATGTCTTCCCAGTTAAAGCGTGTGCGGGAAACCGAAAAACAATGTAAACCTCTTCTGGAAAGGAACAAGTGCCTCGCCAAGAGAAATGATGAACTGATGGTGTCTTTGCAGCGCATGGAAGAGAAACTAAAAGCCATTACCAAGGAAAATTCAGAAATGGTGTGTATCACACACTCTGCAAAAGTGCAGCTTCCTTGTTTTTATTATGCCACTAACCTGACTTCCTGGTCTTTCCCAGTTTATGTTTAAAATATTATACAGTGCTATTTGTGAAAGTTTAGATTTTTCCCCTGTAAGAAAGAAGGAAGAACCCGTAAGGAAGAAATCAAGAGCAGGCTGCTGGCTCTGAATTTTATGGAGTTCTAAATTTTGCAGAACAATAGGAGCACTTCCAGGTATCTGCACACTCTCCAAAAGCTCCAAAATAGAGAAGCAGAGTTCCAACCTGTCTCCTCAGCCATGGAAGCCTGCTTCCAGGATGAACAAGGCCCTCCTACAGCACAGGGGACTGTATTCAATATCCTATGATATCATAATTATCCTGTGATAAACCAGAATGGAAAAGAATATGAAAAAAGAATGCATATGTATACATATGTATAACTGAGTTACTTTGCTCTATAGAAGAAATTAACACATCGTAAATAAAATATAATTCACTAAAATTTTTTAAAAATAAAATGTTTTAAAAAGAGGCCCCCTTCCAAGAGTTTTACTAATGTATTCTTTATAGAACAGTATTGTAAGTACCCACATCTTCTAAGATCTTGCATAATAACTGGAAATAGATGCCATCATTTGCCTTATATAGAGAGGTGATGTGCTAATGTACTCTTTCACAGACTTCTAGTCCAGCTGTAGAGATCTTCAGACATTCCCAATGATTTCCACCTATTATAGCAGACAAAATATACGTAAAGATGTTAGTTGGTGTGTGTGTCTATGTATTGAAGCTAGGCAGTTTTCACGTTTAGCTGGAACCTCATAAAATTTCTACAGACATTTTATATTAACCACTGAAGTTTGGGATTTTTAAAGTCTCCACCTATACTTTCTTTTTTTTTTTCAACTCAGAGAGAAAAAATCACATCCCATCCACCCTTGAAGAAATTAAAATCTCTAAATGACCTCGATCAAGCTAATGAAGAACAAGAGACAGAGTTTCTAAAACTTCAGGTCATTGAGCAACAGAACATTATTGATGAGCTCACAAGGGTAGGTCTTGGTTAATCTGTAAACTCTAAGCTGTTCTCAAGGACAAGTAGGCAAGAAATCAGCATGCGCTAGAAGCACTTAATAATTTTGAATTAGCCCCAAAGGTCCAAGTTCATGTGATCAATATGTAAATAGGTTCAAGAGACTATTCCAAAACTCCTTTATATCCTTTAACTGTTTTCTATCTTTTCAATTATAACCCTTTGTTAACTAATTTGGTAACTCAAATAATAGCTACAGAGCACATTAAAAGAATTCCCAAGTATATTATATATGAGTAGTTTGATGGTGTGATATATCTTATAATTTACCTTCTAGTATCAAGATTCTGAGGCTCAGAGATTATTTTGCCTACAATAACAGGACTATAAGCCTCTTATTTCCTAACACCTGATTCAGTGTCTGGTAGTTTAATAAATATTTGTCAAATGAACAGCAATGTCACAATGACATGACAGCTGAAATTCCAGTCCAGATGTTCTGAGGACTTCAGTACCTGCTGAAGTAGGTCAACCAGTTGTTACCCCCATCTGCATCTGGCTGAGACCTCTGTTACGTGAAAGTCACTCAGTCATGTCCAGCTCTTTGAGACCCCATGGGCTATACAGTCCATGGAATTCTCCAGGCTAGAATAGTGAAGTGGGTAGCCTTTCCCTTCTCCAGGGGGGTCTTCCCAACCTAGGGATTGAATCCAGGTCTAGCTGCATTGCAGGCAGATTCTTTACGAGCTGAGCCACAAGGGAAGTCTGTGTTACCAACAGCTTTGGGCTAAGACCCGTATCTGCCTTTGGGTTTCCCCCTTTGCTTCTCTGTCTTTATTCTGCAAGTGACCTCTGTGATCGCTGTAATTTCACGACCTAGCCAAGGCTTACAGAGGTGAACTAGTGATGGGAGAACTTCAGACAGTATTCTCCAGAGTAGGGTGAACAACATGATTTACTGCTGTTGAGGACAGAAAGGATTATAAATTCTGCTTATAATTATTTATGGTTCACCCTTTAAAAATTTTCTATATTGAGTGTATGTTATAATGCATATGCCACATTAGGAAGAGTCATCTAAGTATAAATTTTTAAAGTTTTGAATATATCGAGATTGGAGGATCAAATTCTTTTTGTTTATAAAGGTGGGGGGAAAAATAACACCACTGGCTTAATCTAGGTTATTTGTTAAACATGCCCTTCAAATCTCTATGCCCCTTACTTCAGTTCCACATCCTTAATAACTCATAAATCTCACAGATTCACTAGTCTAAGAATGCTTGACTTTGAGTATCCTCGGTTTAAGCTAAGTTTCCTGCAGAATTTTGAGATATTGAGGCATTTCTACCAGACTTTCAGATAGACATAAGTGTTACTNAGTTCCACATCCTTAATAACTCATAAATCTCACAGATTCACTAGTCTAAGAATGCTTGACTTTGAGTATCCTCGGTTTAAGCTAAGTTTCCTGCAGAATTTTGAGATATTGAGGCATTTCTACCAGACTTTCAGATAGACATAAGTGTTACTCCACTTTTGAATTTGTACAATAACCATATGGAATACTTAGAAGGTGGACACCAAATTCCCAGAGTATCTCCTTTCACAAAAAGAATGAATTAAGAAATCAGTCATTATATGTGGGCCTCCCTGATAGCTCAGGTAAAGAATTCAGCTGTAATGCGGGAGACCCCATTCGATTCCTGGTTCAGGAAGATCTGCTGGAGAAGGGATAGGCTAACCACTCCAGTATTCCTGGGCTTCCTTTATTGCTCAGCTGGTAAAGAATCCACCTGCAATGCGGGAGACCTGGGTTCAAATCCTGGGTTGGGAAGATCCTTTAGAGGAAGGCAAGGCTACCCACTCTAGTATTCTGGCCTGGAGGGATCTGAGGAAACTGAAGAATCCTACTTTAGGAGAACAATGAATAGCTATTTTGTACTTCATTTCAAGTAAAAAACAAAGGATGCCAATTAGGAGCACAGTGTACTTCCTGACTGTGAGGCTCTCAGATCCACACAGATTATCATGAAAAGTTGTAAAATATTCTTCCTTTGAAAATACTTAAGTATAAATCCAAAATTGCCAAATTTTACAAAACATAATCTTATTTTAAATAGAAATATGTCATGCCTCAGGGAAAAAACAACTCTGTCTTTCAAAACAAATAAACAAACAACAACAAAAAAAAAACCTATAGGGAAATATGTACCAATTCAAGATCTGAAAAGCCTTTCATCTCTTTTCCAGGACCGGGAAAAGCTCATTCGTAGAAGAAAGCATAGAAGAAGTTCCAAGCCAATTAAGGTAATGAGGAAACTAGGTTATCGGGCTTTTGCCACACACAAACACAGCCAGAGGAGTGAGGCTTGCCAAGGCATGTTCCTGCAAAGACATGATAAATCAGATATTCCTGAACTGCAACAGACCATGGGGTTTATTTGCCAGAAGAAACCTTCCTCTTGACAGTTCTTAGAAGTCCAAAAATGATTGTGTTGTTGAAAAAAATAATTGTGTTGTGGATTTTAAGCTGAAGGTGTTTGCTTTAGTACAGGTTTTCTGAGTGAAGAACCCACTAGATTCGACGTAGAAAGGGTTATCTGTTATCTGACAAGCTGGAGAGTCACGCTTCAAGAACACACAAGACATATAATTTGATGTCTCCCATGAATAATATTAGCATCCAATACCCATCCTATGATTGATTATATTTTCATTATTCACTTGGGCGATATTATTGATAATGCCAATTCTAATATCTGTATAGCCTCTTAAAATCCACAAAGTTTTGTTGTTTCATTTGTCAATTTGTTTGATTTTTTTAAACAATTACCTCATTTGATAATGCACATTGAGGTACAAAAAAATAGGGGCTTGAATCCACTACCAGTGAAATGTACAAATGTTTCCTACTTTCTAGAAAGATAGAATGACAAGATGTATCCAAAGCCCAAATACATGTTTATTTTTTTAATCATAAAGTCTTCTAAGAAAATTAATTATAGACTTTGTAAAATATATGTAGTAGGTATTAATCACATTATTTATACTTTTAAAAATACAAAATAGTAATTAAGTAAAAATTATAAAGCCACTTAAAATGATACCATTGAATAATGAAGATATGGGAAAATGTTCATAATATTTAAAAACACAAAAAACAGTTGCCTCATTTAATTTGAATGTGGAATTAAGATGATAGGATTTGATAATCCCCTTTTCATAGATACCTGAACTTTCAGAATTTATTGATTATAGCTTAAATATCCAACAGAAGAAATCACATAAAATCAGCATGATATAAAATATAACATAAGAGAGGATCCAAGGTTTTTATGAAGAGAGCCAAATATTAATCTTCCTCCAAAGTATCAAAGTGAAATAACATAGAAGAAACATTTATTGGAATTATTGTGTTCGTGCTTAATATGTTTATTTTATCAAAGAAACATTAAAGGAGCTATATATTCTCTGTTCATTTGCATGTCTGCAGTTGACAGTGAGTTGGTAATGTGTCGACTTTCCCCACTTAGTTTTTTTGGTAAATGTGTACTGTCCCTCCATTAGAGGCCTGTTTTGGACCCATTTATTGGCTATGATGAGGACTCCATGGATTCAGAAACATCATCGATGGCCTCATTTAGAACAGACCGAACACCAGCTACTCCTGATGATGACTTGGATGAGGTAGGCTTTTTCACTTTTCTCATCTTTTCTGATATTGTCACATCTTTCCTTGAAGGGAGAGAAAAAGCATTTCACTTTTTATCTCCTTTATGAAAGGCACATACTCTCATAACAGTGACCGGTTTTGAGATCTTGCCGGGCTTTGTTACCTCTTGGAAAAGAGCTTCACTTATGTTATGTGGCCCTTGTAGAAACTTCTCTGAAATTCAGCTCTGTAGCTTGAAGATTTTTTTCAAGATATATATAATTACTCTCTCAAATTCTTCATCCAGAGAAAGTGTGAACCAAATGACAAGCTTAGAAGAATAAGCTTTTTTTTCTGATTTTTTTTTTATTTAAACTTTTTATTTTATATTGGGATATAGCTCATTGATAATATGGTAATAGTTCTAGATGGACAGCCAAGGGACTCAGCCATATATATATATATCTACCTGTTCTCCCCCAAGCTCCTCTTCCATCCAGGCAGAGTTCTATGAGCTATATAGTAGGTCCTTGTTGGTTATCCATTTAAAATAGAGCAGTGTGTACATGAACATCCCAAACTCCCTAACTGTTCCTTTCCCTCTCCCTTCCCTCCAACAACCATAAGAAGAGCAAACTTTTAAATCTAAGTCTAAGGCAGTGTTTAGCAAAGTGTGCTCTGTAGGCCACATTCAGCAGAACCATCTAGGGTGTTCAGTTACTGTGGAAATTCCTGGACCACACAACTCCTGACTCAGGATCTTCAGGATGGAATCCCCAAACCTCTCTGATGACTGTGTTATGTTCTCAAGTTTGAGACCTAAAGCTGTACAGCTATGCTTTTATAATTTACCTGGGGAAGAAGTTGTTAGATATGAATATATTGCAAGGAACTGAGACTAAAATTCTGATTATCATCTCCTCAAATTTGCATCTAATATCTGGGTATAAGTTTTTATCATTTGAGTCCAAAATTTTCTGTAATCCAATCCCAAATGGGCAATAATCAGAAATATATAAATAAGTAAATGCTTCTTTTATTCATAAATACTTAAATATTTCTGCAATTTGCATCTTAAAAGTGTTATAGTATTTGTGCCTGTAACATCCTTTAAAATTAAGAATAAAATTACATAGAATCCAAAATTATGCAAACTTTTATTTCTCTTTAAACAATTTGTATGGACACAGGATGTGAACATAACATAATTATTTTTTGCCTTTTTTTTTTAACCTCAAGAGTTTGGCAGCTGAAGAATCTGAGCTGAGATTCCGACAATTAACAAAAGAATACCAGGCTCTCCAAAGAGCATATGCCCTCCTGCAGGAGCAGACTGGTGGCATCATTGATGCTGAAAGAGAAGCCAAGGTTAGTGTGCATCTGCGCGAGTGCCCTGAATGGGCTTGCAACAGCCATAGCATAAAAGTACCACGGACATGAAAGTGTCAGTAGGATAGCTTTCCTTGTACCCTTCTCTCCAATGCAGCTTTTGAACTGCTTTATCTTTTATGTCAACAAACGTTGGATCTAGAGGCATTAGAACCAGCTTAGATCAATGCTTTCGTTCCTTTAAAGACAGTTGAGTGCCTAGTTCTCGTTTATGCTATTTGAAAGCTTATACTTTCAAAGTTAGACAATGTTGAATTTTGATAATCCATTTTTGTTTAGTTTCTTGCTTGAAAAAAAAAAAAATTCATCTTTCAAAAGCAGTGGTTAGCCAGTTCCTTTTCTTAGTTCATAAGTGCCCAGCATTACATTGACAGCTTACTGAGAATTGTCACTGATAATATCTCATCACTTAACCCTTGTGCCAGCCCTCTAAGGTAGGTATTTAATAATAGAGGAATTTGAGGCTCAGAGAAGGAAATGGCAACCCACTCCATTGTTCTTGCCAGGAGAATCCCAGGGATGGGGCAGCCTTATAGGCTGCCGTCTATGGGGTCGCACAGAGTCGCACATGACTGATGCGACTTAGCAGCAGCAGCAGCAGAGGCTCAGAGAGGTTAATCGAATTGCTCAAGATCATACAGCTAATAAATGGAAAACTGTTGATTCCAAGTCATATTTTACTAGGTCAGTAACTTTTTTCCATTATCTTGCAACTGCCACACATAAGTCTATTAAAAAAAAAAAACACACACACAGTACTAATACTTGACATTTACTGAGTCCGTGCTGTATTTCAAGCATTGTTCTGAGTATTTTATACACATTATCTTATATAATCCTAAAACAACTCTATAAGTAAGATGCTATTATTAACTCCTTCCTAGAGGGGAAGAAATAGTAGCTTAGTAGAAGTTAAATGTAGCTTAGTTATGTTAAGGCCAGGATATGTAGCTTATAGGAAAGCTAGGATACGAACCTAGTCCTCCTGAGTTCAGTCATCACCACCATGCCATAACTGCCCATATGTTAGTTTACACGGGTCAAAAATGAATGTGACCATCCAGTGATTTTATCTCATTTCCTTATTAGAAGGTCTACAGTGTACTGAGGAGTGTTGTAGGAACTGTGTTAAGCTGGTTAGTGGGAAAGGATAGATATTAAAACTATATATGTTTAAATGGTAGCATTCATACATACATACATGCACATACACATACCTAAAAGAGCAAACTTTTTTTTAAAAGCCCATGGTGAATTGAAATAAACAGATAAGCAGTCATTAGGAAAGGATACGTGTGTGCTTTCATGTCTGTGCCCCCTAGTACTGTAGGAGTTGTGGATTCTTTTATCAGTATTTACTATCCATTCTTATGAGCATAGGACTGGTCAATGAAAATAACAGCATATGCCTTGTTTTTTGGAGAGGTGATGATGTAGAAACCAGTTCTCTCTTTAGTCTCACTCTCCCATCAAAATACAGGTTTAGAAATGTTTATGGCCATTAAAGTAAGAAAACTTACTATTCTGAACAAAATAGTCTAAAACAAATCAACATGTGGGAAAAAGAATAATAAATTTAAAGAAAGAAATACAAAAATAGTTAATATAGGTGAAAAAGTTATCAAAGAAAACAAGACAATTGTTTCAATACAAGAAATAAATAGGTTAATGTAATTATTAGTTAAAATAATTCATTCAAAGTTAAAATAATTCTTAGCAAGCTGTTTGAAATTTTTAACCTGATAAAGGTAAATATAATATTTAACAGTTCAAAGAAATATTTTCCTCACAGTGAACAATAAGAAAATAATTCTTACCATTGCTGATTTTGTTCAAGTTTATACCAAAGAAGCTATCCAGATCATAAGACAAAGAAAAAAAAAAAATGTGTATGGCCAGAAAATAAAAACAGATAATAGGATCATATAGAGAGAGAATAGAAGAGAATCTAAAAAATAACTATACTAAATGAAATAAGGTCATTCCATACAAATCAGTGTCCCAAACTGCTGATGTGCGTGCATATGCACACACACACATAAAGCATATGATAGATACATAAATAAATACTTACACAGATTTGCATTTAGACTTACATATAAGGCACACAATTGGCTTTGAAAGAATGGCTTTGAAAGGTTTTGGAGAGGCAAACGGGAGAAGACTTTCCAGAAGGGCGCTTGTTCGAAGAAAGAAAGAAATGGAGAGGTTCAAGGCATATTTAGGAAACGAGATCACTCGGCGGTAGGGAGTGGACCCTGCACTGATGAATGGTGGGGAAAGATTGGAAATATAAGACCGGTTCTCGAATCCCAAACTAAAGTTTACATTTTAACCTGATGGTAAAGGGAGCCGCTGAAAGTTATATGCAGAGAATTTAGAATGTAAAAATAGATGTAAGAGTTTCTTCAATGGTAGGAAATTGTTTTTTCTTCTCTCTCATTGTTGAGTTCTCATCAGGGAACATGATGGGAAGAAAAAATGTAGAACTACCGTTTCACTTACTGAGTTCTGGAATTTTGATTTCGCTAGGCCCAAGAACAACTCCAGGCCGAGGTGCTAAGGTATAAAGCCAAAATAGAAGATCTGGAAGCGACTCTGGCTCAGAAAGGGCAGGTAGGCATTTGGTTGCCCGCACTTCTGCAGACGCAGACGATTCACTCTGACCTTCCGCTAGATCACCCTGTGCCCATTCAGGACACGGCTTGGCTCTCCACAGTGATCTTCTCAAACTGTGTCCGAATGCTGCGCTCTCTGTTTCTGTCCCTGGTGTTTTGCTGGCCAGAGCGTGAACCCAGCTACGAGAGCGAATGAGGCTNCATTCAGGACACGGCTTGGCTCTCCACAGTGATCTTCTCAAACTGTGTCCGAATGCTGCGCTCTCTGTTTCTGTCCCTGGTGTTTTGCTGGCCAGAGCGTGAACCCAGCTACGAGAGCGAATGAGGCTGGGCAAGAGAGAGGATGCCTAAGGAAGAGGAGCACTGCACACTTAGCCTAGAGTGATCATGGACTGCTAAGACCAAGACCCACCCCTCAAGCTGCATTCTTTGCCTCTATGCTACATCGATGGTTCTGCGTTTTAATGTTTTCCATCCATATGTATCTAGCCTGTGTGCATTCTGACCCCTTTCACTTTTTGCCTGTGTGGTCACTTCTGAGTCCCCAGAAGGCTGGTCCTGGATTATTCAGATTGAAAAAGATAGGGTTAGCGAGTGACAGTGAAAAGGGGGTTAAATTTTCCTGGCAACTTTGGCCCCAACATCTTAGAATGAGGAGCTGGCTGGGGTGAGTGACATTTACCAGTCGCTGGCAGGCAAACAAACCGGGTGGAGAGAAGACAGTTCTGGCAAAGTGGTTTGACGACACATGCTCTTTCGTGCCACTCTGAAATGCTGACTGCGCGATATTCTTTGTCAAACAGGATTCACACTGGGTAGAAGATAAACAACTTTTCATTAAGAGAAACCAGGAGCTTTTAGAAAAGGTATGTGGGGCACAACACCCTAATGGGGCAGAGGAGAGACTGATGAGAGATCCAGGAGCAGCAGGGGGTCCTCTCAGGAGTGGCACAGGGGCCAGGGGACGGGGAGGCTTTTCCGGCTGTGCTCCCCTCTGCTGCGTGCCCACCCGCATCTCTGTCACTGCCATCACCATCAGTTGGGTGGCCCGTGGTATGCATGGCTCTGTGCTGGGCGTTGTGCCGACCTGAAAGATGTGGTCCCTGAAACCTATTGATTTGTTGCATATATATATATACTGTATATTTACTGTACATATATATATACCCATACGCGCACACATTCTATGTGGTTGTCCATCTACAAGAACACTTATGAATAGGACTGATGATTTTGTGCAAGGAAGTGACTCCAAGACATGCTGCAACCTAGCATTGACTGGGTTCTCACTGTTAACTTTTTGCTAATCTTGGCTGCTTATTTATGTATTTATTTTATGAAAGAACATTTCAAAAGATACATCCAAAGCATAAAGGAGCATGTCCCAGAGGTTGTTCAACAAATCAAGATATAGAGGCATAGTTTTGGCCCAATAGATAGAATTAATTTGGGTTAGCTGAACGTAGGCTTTTGATTTGGGGCAGTGAAATACAACAGATATCATTTTACATTCAAACATGGCTTTTCCTTTCGTATTAACATTTACCTTTGATTACGTGAAGTGATTACAAAATAACCTTATATTATTATTGACAAAAAGAGAAAGACCATGTGAGTAAGGGAAGTACTTCTGAAGGGTGACGCAGAGTTATGTAAAAATTATTTTAGAATTGTTTCTACCAATATTCACTGGCCTTGACAAGTAATAAAAATGAACTGCAACACCCTGGTAAGCATGGAAAGGGGTTGTCCTCCCTTCCCGCTGGTCGTGTCTCACTTTCTGCATGATGAGAGACAGAGCTGATGTATAGAAGCAGGGTAGGTATTCCAGGATTGAGGACTGGTGCTCTCAGAAAGGTTAACGCTCCCTGTAAAGAAACTTGATGGACACCGGCCCTTGTTTTTGAATTGCAGCCACCTGTGAACCATTAAGATGATGGCTAGTGCTCCGCACCAGATCCAGGAATTTCTCCAAATATCCCATCTCTGATCTCAATCCAAGAGTCTAGGAAATAGTCAACTTATAAAAACTTTCGAATGTTTACTAAACCACAAAAATCTAGTGTAAAAAACTTGGTTGACTACATAAATTAATGTCATATAGTACCTCACTTCCCCCTATATTTATTTTTCTATATCAGGAGGCTAAGTGAAAAGAGAATTTTAGTAGTCTCCGAGATGCCCAGTAATAAGTGTTATCACACTGTTTATCATCTAAAAAAAAATAACTCCCATTATGTCTGTCTGATTTCCTTTGGTCTATAAAGGGAATTTTTGAGCTCAGCCTTCCAAGAGTAAAAGAAAACCAAAGCAACAATAAAACTAAACACTCCGCTTCAAGTGTTTACGCTTGAGAAAGTAAGATTTACTCTAGATTAAAAAGCCCTTGATTTTTTATTTCTAAATTCAAGATTTTAAACAGTTACTGTACAGAAGGCCCATTCACATAGCTAATATTGAAGGCAGCGCCAAACCGATTGCAGACCACAGAAATGTTCTGATGCCTTGTGGACATGGGCTCTGTGTATATATACAGTATATATACAAGGGAAGGCAGGTTTATACACAACAAACTTAATGGCATACTTCATCAGATTATACTAGACATCCTACAGGAAAACCCTGTGGGAAAACAGAACGGAGAAGTGTCATTTTGGATTGAGGAGCCAGGGGAAGCCTCTTATGGTAGGAGATGTCATGGAAGTGTAGGATTTCCTCACACAGAAAACGAAATGGGAGAGCCCTTTTCAGGCTGAGATGGGCCGACAGAGCTCCTGGAATAATCAGACCATAGCGTAGATCTGGGTTTCTAGATCCAAGTGCATGTAATCGCATGTGAGTGAGTGTGTGTATGTTTTATACTAGACATCCTACAGGAAAACCCTGTGGGAAAACAGAACGGAGAAGTGTCATTTTGGATTGAGGAGCCAGGGGAAGCCTCTTATGGTAGGAGATGTCATGGAAGTGTAGGATTTCCTCACACAGAAAACGAAATGGGAGAGCCCTTTTCAGGCTGAGATGGGCCGACAGAGCTCCTGGAATAATCAGACCATAGCGTAGATCTGGGTTTCTAGATCCAAGTGCATGTAATCGCATGTGAGTGAGTGTGTGTATGTATGTAGACAAACAGTGATAACACCTAAATATGATGAGCAGATTATTAAAGTTTTTTACTTCCATATTGAGACTTTGGCTTTATTCTGAAGGTAACTAGACTTCAACAAAGTTTTGTGTAGGATCAGAGCTGTTTTATAGAAAATATTTCTTCAGCAACTTGTAACTCCAGAAATAAGAGGTGTCAGTCTCCATTGTTTGCATCATATAATCTGGTTCTTGGATGCTGTCCCTGACCACACGGCACAGATTCATTTTTCACGGGGTCCCTAGACTTGATCTCAATGAATGGAGTATCCTCCAGCATTTTCCTCTATGACCCAAACAATTCAACCAAAGGATAACTAGAAGGAAAGCCAAAGATTTATTTTATTCACATGTACTTGGGATTTTTTCTTCATGATCTAGATGATTTATTCACTGAGTAAATGAATGCTGTCCATGCTTGCTTTGCAAAGTTGTAGGTGCTTTTTTGCAATGTCCACCTAACTTGAGGATTTACTTTATTAGATAGAAAAACAAGAGGCAGAAAATCACCGTCTCCAACAGGAACTACAGGATGCCAGAGACCAGAATGAGCTGCTGGAGTTTCGAAACCTAGAACTAGAAGTAAGGAAATGATGACGATGATAAAAATATTCATAACGATTAACATACACTGATCCCACTCTAGGTGTGAGGTGCCGAATTAAGCATTTCAGATACATACACACCTTGGACCTCACAGCCACAACCAAGATTTGACTGATGAGGCAACTGAGGTTAAATAACTGGTCCAACTCCTGTTACTAGTCAGTGGTGAAACACTGATGCAACTCAGAATTGTCTGCCCAGATACTGTACTTTACAACATGGTTGCCTTTATGAATAAGACTAATGAATAATTTTTAAATAGTCTTAAGTAGATTTCAAACTTCATAAATATTTCATTTCTTAATGTAATCATTTCTATCCTCCATTGAATTCTGACTCAGAAAAGTTTCTTTTATATATTTCAAATTATATTTCAAAATGTACTATATACAAAAGTATTGTATTGTTAGACTCTTGAATTTGCAAGTAAACTTTTTATTCTGTAATGCATTATGCAAAAGGCTAAGAAGCAAGGTAATTTGTTTTAGGAAATTCTCTGGTTAACCTAAGTTTCAGAGTCTATATTTTTAAAGTAAAACATAATCAAATCATATTCTGATTGTATCATGCAGAATCTGGCTTAGGGTCTGGTTGAAGTATGCTGATACGTAAAGGATAAGAAAATTTCCCATTTGATTTCTTTGTTTTTTGCCAGCAATTTCCTCTTGAAGATATTTCACATTAGGTTTGAATAATATCAAACATCAGGTTTGAACAGTTTGCAGTTGGTATGCTTCAGTAAAGAAGTAAGTCATTTTGGTAGCCCACTTATCTTACTCATCAAGCTTGAGTGAATTGAATATGCAAAAGCCCCTGAGCTGCCATAAAGCTTCATGGTCAGTAGAAGATTCTTTGTGACACCTGAAAGCTCTAAATATTCATACAGTTTAAAATGGAACTCCACTTCCCACATTTCCCTGATCAAAAAATTTGCATACCTGGATGACACGGTGATAAATTCTTCTATAACTCTCCATTGACTAATCTGTTCTTTTCCATTACATTCAAGCGTGAACATCTTGAGTTCAGTTTCCTTTTTTTTGCCAAATGGCATATTGATAAACTGCTGAAATAGCATAGAGAACACAGACAACTGGTTTAGTGATTAATCAGTTGTTGCTTTTTTTTTTCAATCCCTATATATTCTTCACTGATTTCAAGGAAAGAGAGAGACGATCCCCTCCATTTAATCTGCAAATTCACCCATTCTCAGATGGTGTGAGTGCTCTCCAGATCTACTGTATGAAAGAAGGTGTCAAGGTAGGCAGACGTTTCCTTGTGTGTGCTGTGCACAGTAGAAGGTCTGGGAATTGGAAAAGGGGAGGTTGCTGGTCACTGTTTGGTCTTTCAGTCACTGAGTGTCATTTTGATACAAACCACGTAGGAACTGAAAATAGTCACGTCAATGGGAGAATTAACAGAACGTACACAAATAAATGTATGACAGATATATATGAATGGTAACACCAGAAAAAAATAGGAAGCAATGATTATTTTAAAAAGAGTGATATAGAATCAAAATATGTGTAAAGATAATTACCCTTGATTATCTAGAGGAAATATTAAATAAACTCAGTGCTTGAAGAAACTCAGTGCTTGTAAACTTCTGGCCTTCCTGGCCTACATGAAAATTTGTAAACCAAAGCTATTTTTTGATTCAACTCTAAATGAAAAGTACTTCACCTTGTCTTTTCCTTAGATGTTTTGTTTTTAAATAAATCACAGACAACCTAATGCAACGTATGTAATTTATACCCAACAGCACTTTAAATGGTGCAGTTGCTTCAAACTGACTGGGGTGGGGTGATATAATAAAAATAAGCTGTTTCCCATAAATGGAATTAACACTAAATACCCACAAAATGAAATTGCACTATAGTTTTCTATGCAGCTGTCAAATCTCAACTAGGTCAGATCCCATTAGAATGAAATTGGCTGGTTATTTAAATTTATTACTGTTACTTTTCTTTATATTTGAAATCTACCACAGTGGGAACAAATTTTCAATAATCATGAGAAAAAAATTTACCGAGAAAATTTTGAGTTCTTATACATCCTAAACCCTTTTATATACAGTCTCTTTATACTCAAATCAGCCTGTGAAGGAGAAGGAGGTATTTATAATCTCCATTTTGCAATGGGCGGAATTGAAAATGAATTGTTAAGGAGTTTTGCCAGGTTCACACAGCTCATAAGAAGCAGAATGGAAATGTAAAACCAGTTGTGACTGAAAACAGCTCAAGGAGGTACAGGTCTTAAAATGTCCTCTCTCATTTAAGGTTAGGGCGCTGATAGAATGGTTAAGCCACTCTTGTGCCTTTGACTTGAATGCAACTCCTTGATTTTGCAGGATGTGAATATCCCTGATCTCATAAAGCAGCTTGATATCTTGGGTGATAATGGGGTAAGTAATGAATAAAGTGCAGTAGAAATATGAATTTGTCTAAAGAGAAGCAAGAAACACTTGCCAGTGCATCATGTGGAAAATAAGAGCAGGTGAAGAGAACTCTATTCAGTAATTTGTAATAACCTAAAAGGGAAAAGAATCTGAAAAAGAATATATATAACTAAGTCACTGTGCTGTGCACCTGAAGCTGACACAACATTGTACATCAACTATACTTGAAATACATACATTGTTACATACACACCTAAATTTAAAAAACTTAAAAAAAAATAACGACAAATCAGACTCCAGGTTCGCTTAAGCTTATGAATTCCGGAAGAGAATCAACAATTTATCAGGCCACTCGGTTTAAGGATTATAAGGTAGTGTCAGAAGTGGGAACGCAGAAGGTGCTTTTCTTGGGCAGGTTTCAGGTTGCATGCCGACATCAGCGGTGATTAAAGCTAATTACCTTCTAACTGTTGCAGGGAGGCATCCGCCATAAAATTAATCAGTTATGCAGTTGCAAATACTGCTAAGCAGTACGGTTGGTGGCAGCCCCCTAAAAATGTACCAGGAAACTATAATCCTTTTTCTTTCTAAAACACCTTCCTGACAGGGTCAAGGCATATTAATTCAGTGGGAGGACCGTTCATTGAAATACTCAATGAATGACACATGTAGGTTGAAATAGTCATGCTATTTTTTCCCTTGAAAATTTATCAAAGCAGAGAACAAAATCAATTAAATCATATCAAACTGCTATGAAGAGATTTTATTTCATTTTGGTTTCTGCTTTTCTTAGGACTGTTAATGAAGTATGTTTACAGTGAAACATAAAATCAAGTTAGGACTAGAGAGATATAAAAGCATCACATTTAATGTACTTTTTACAGGTTTTGAATGAACTCTTTGTTAGGACTTATTACTAAATAGAATAGATTGTGAATGTTCCATGCATGTATATGTGGCAGGCAAGTTAGGTAGTATTTTCTAACAGTGTAAATGTCGTCTTCAGCTTATTTTCTTTCTCTCCCCCTCACCCCGCACAGAATTTAAGAAATGAAGAGCAAGTGGCTATAATTCAGGCCAGCACTGTGCTGTCCCTGGCAGAAAAGGTAACAAATTGTAGTAACATTCAAATCATCTCAGTGTCTGACTTAACGCCTGGGGCTGAAGGACATTCTCTTTGCACCTAATTTTGCATTATTGAATACCTAATAAATATTTTGAGTCTTCCCTAGTGGCTCAGATGGTAAAGCGTCTGCCTGCAATGCGGGGCTTAATCCAGCTAGCATGAGAATATACAAAATAAGAGTCTGCATACTGATTTGGGGTGGGTACTTTGAAGCCTCTTAAAAATATACTTAGGTCAAAATACAAAACCTGGATTACATTACTGAAGCCATTGTTTTCCCAAGCTGGGAAGCCAATAAGGAAGAAGTTTTCGTTAAGAGGTGGAAAATTGGAGCAGCATGGCTCTTTATACGGGTTTTTCCTTGGATGTGTACATAACCTGTTGTTCCAACTGATTTTGTAACTTGGTGGTGGCTCTCTGCAGCCTCATTCAGAAAACGTTAACTTGGGAACTGTCAGACGGGCAGCGCTGAGCGGTCTCTCGCCGCCTTGTGTTTAAATCTGGTAAATGCAAGGGAGAGAAAAGGAAAGAGCCAAGTGAAGAAGCCTGGTAACTGGCTGTATTCTGGGTGCCTTGAAAATCGGCACATAGTTAACTGGTGCACACAATTGGATAAAGTGAGAACTGTCGTATAAGTTCCTTGAGATGGTTTTATTAAATTTCATAAATGCATAAAAATCATGTTGTAAATTAAATGAAACCATGAGCAAGCATTCACCTTGCACCAATCTAGTTTAGTTACTCAAACAAAATAATGACATCAAGAAAAAAATGGCAGAGATAGAAAGATTTCTATAACATAAAAAGGTACTTAAGAAATATTGAAACAGTCCTTTTTTACATCTTGATTCAAGCAAACCAAGTGTGAGAAAAGCAACGTTTTGCTGACAACTAGGGAAGTTTTAATATGGACCAGGTACCAGATGATAAAAGGAATTAATGTTAAGTTTGCAGTGTGGAAATGGTTGTATTCTTTTTTAAGACCTGAAGTGTTGGGGATACATCCTGAAGTATTTCAAGGGAAATATCTGGAATTTGTTCTTTAACCCTTTCTGTCTACCTATACATATTTCTACCCCTTGGTCCTTTACATGATTGGTTTTGTCAGGCTTTCCCTTCTTCCCTTTTTTTACCTTTGTCTGGCTAAATATTACTCATCAGACCCTCCCATACATGGGGAAGCCTTCCTACTCCCCTAAGTCTAGTTAGGTCTTCTTTCTCTGTGTTCCTTCAGTGACCTGTGCGTCTGTTACCCTGGATTTTAACAACTGTAATACAAACACTTTTTTTTTTT
>SJYX01001565.1:0-28432 GCA_006410675.1 Oreotragus oreotragus | reverse complement strand
AGGTAAAAGAAAAAAAAGACGAATGCTAGACTCTGGACCCCAAAGCCAACGACAGCACAGGGCAGCCGTGACCAGGAGCAAACGTCCAGCTCAAGCCCTTTCAGAACCAGTTGAACCCTGCCCGCTTCCCAGAGCGATGAACTGTGCCTGAGCATGGCATGAGCGACCGGACAAGTGACTGATCACGGGGGTCGGCAGGACAACTGTCTAGAGAGGACCTGTGTGGTGGGGAGGCTGAGGCAAGAAGAGAAAAACAGTCAGCCCAAACATCTATCCATCGTGATGCTCAGAGCATGCTGAGCTCAGAGCATCCAGGTCTGGGAGACACAAGTCCAGCTGATGGGGAGGGGTCCGGACGGTCCTGAGCACAGGATACGGAGGCCGAGCCCACCTGGGGAGCTCTGAACACCAGCCTGGTAACTGGGGTCTCATTCCACCCATAACGGGGGGCAGCTTTTAACCAGGAAGGCTCTCTTTAATAAGTGAGTGAAAGTCATTCAGTCGTGTCTGACTCTTTGTGACCCCATGGACTGTACAGTCCATGGAATTCTCCAGGCCACAATCCTGAAGTGGGTAGCCTTTCCTTTCTCCAGTGGATCTTCCCAACCCAGGGATCGAACCCAGGTCTCCCACATTGCAGGTGGATTCTTTACCAGCCGGGCCACAAGGGAAGTCCAAGAATCCTGGAGTGGGTAGCCTATCCCTCCTCCAGCAGATCTTCCCAACCCAGGAATCGAACTGGGTGTCTCCCACATTGCAGGCGGATTCTTTACCAACTGAGCTATGAGGGAACCCCTCTTTAGTAAACTCATCCTTTATTATTCACAATGTCCTGCACTAGAGAACCTTCCTCAGTCTTGGCTTTGGAAAGCCCCCTTGGCTTCGACCATGGTTCTGGAGTCAGAGAGAGCAGGGTCAAGGCCTCCAGCCGCAGGTCTTGGGAGATGCGCTCAGCTGCTCTGAACCTCGATCCTCATCTTCCAGAGGTGGGGAGCTACAAACCCCAAGGAGCTTCGAGGCTGCGTGGGGCTGTGAGGGGTGCTGGGGGAGGGGTCTCCTTTTGTGGTCAGGAGAATATCCTAAAATCAACCGTGGTGATGGCTGAACAGTTCTGCGAATACACTAGAAATCATTGAATGGCGCCCTTAAATGGGTAGACTGTACAGTATGTGAGTCTCATCTCAATCGATTGTTCAAAAAGGCAGAGGAAGGAGGGTCAGGAGGCGGCTCTGCAGGGTTTGTGATGAGCCGTCCAGCAGAGTCAGGCTGACCGTGCCAGGCGGCCGTCCAGGAGTCCCCAGGACGGAGGTCCAGACCAACACACACTCTCTGACGGTTCCTCTGCTGACGTTTACCCAAAACTAGGAGAACATTTGGCACCCAACGTGCCCTGGTCATAACCCGCATCCAGGGAACGGCCCTCCAGAGGGCCTAATTAGAGGGCTTCTGGGTGAGGCATTTTCATTCCCCGTGATGACAGTCTTTCATCTTCAACCTAATGCTTTTGTTTCTTAATAATAACAGGAGTGGGAGTGCACGAAGCCCCTCCCCTTTGCACTGTGTGTCTCACACCCTGTAATTATCCCTCATTCTGCTCTTGGGAAGTTTCTTCTAAAAGCTTTAGTCAGAAAGGAGCAAAACCCAGAAACGGACTACACACTGTTCTCTGAAATGGATGCTCACGACTTTGGTTTAAACCACGAGGGGCACCCACCAACGGATACGGACGCTGAGCTGAGCCCCCAGAGGAAGGGGACACCGCTCACTGCCTGCCTCTGTGGTTCCTGGGACAGAAGGTTTACAGGGCTTGGAGGGAACCCCGTGGCAGACGGAGGAGCCCCCAAGGGCTCATGGTGCTGGCCTTCCACCCCCGTGGCCTGTCCGCATGGGCATGGGACCTGCTGATTACAGATAATGATCCCTTATTAGGGTAGTCACCTTGAAAGTGAAAGTGAAGTCTCTCAGTCATGTCCATCTCTTTGCAACCCCGTGGACTGTAGCCTATCAGGCTCCTCTGCCTATGGAATTTTCCAGGCAAGAGTACTAGAGTGGGTTGCCAATTCCTTCTCCAGGAGATCTTCCCAACCTAGGGATCGAACACAGGTCTCCCACATCGCAGGCAGACGCACCATCTGAGCCACCAGGGAAGCCCTTAAAATTCCTGGCTCTGACACTGAAATGTTAGGTGATTTTCCAGAAGAGTTCCTTATTCAAGCAAAATCCTATTCCATGCCCATTGGCACTGAATTTCAACGGAGATATTCAGCAATTTGTTTTAGAGTTTGAACAACTGAACAAGGACCTCAACAAAGTTTTGCATAAAGTTCAAGAGTACTGCTATGAACTTCCTCCAGACCAAGGGCTCCAGCCTGCCGATCAGCCGACAGACGTGAGACGCAGGCGTGAGGAAGAAGCACAGGAAACAGCTCGGCACGCAGATTCCTCCCTGCTCTCGGTTCCCAGGCTGAGGACCAAGTGTGTCAGAGCAGACCATCTGCAGTGCTCTCCCTGGCGCCGCTGTCATCTCCAGCACCGCTCAGGCGACAGTTCTGTCCCCTGTGGCCAGGGTCAGCATGCCAGGCTGGGCTCAGAGGGCCCGGGGGCCTGGGAATGAGGCTGCCCTTCATGCTTTTATCCTCAAAGCAGCATCTCCTCCTGTTGCTTCAGAGACAAGCCAGCAAACTGCTCCCCTTCTTCCTGTAGCCAAGGAGCCTGTGTCCAAGCCCAGCCTGGAGAGGCATGTGTGGCCCTTCCTTTGGCCTCCAGTACACCTCAGGGCAGCCTGACCCCCGCCCCCAGTGCCAGAGTGACCCAAGGCAGGGACCCGGAGATGGTGTATTTGTGCACAAAGCCCGCTGCAGGCTGAGCCTCGGGGGGAACCGAGTTTTCAGCAAGTTCTTCAACCAAATGGGGCCCAAGTCTGCCCTTTGAGAGCTGGAGGCTGCTCACCTCCGCCTCACACATCAAAGTTTCCGATTATGCTTCTGCCCACCCCACAGCCGCTCTGTGTGTCAGAACTTGCCCTGAGCCTGGGGAAGAGTGTGGTGGGAGCTTGCTGCCCGCCAAACAATTCTTTGTTGTTAGAACCAGGTGTGGACTGGGGGTGGGGAGGCTGCTGGCCTTGCTTCCCATGTCTTCCTCCACAAACATGCATCAGGCCTCTGCCCTGGGCAAAGCCAGCTCATACTCAACAGTGGAGTAAGACACTGAAGCCAGCGGCTTCCTCCTGCAGAGACGAGGGGATGGGATCTGGACCCTGCGGGTGAAGACGGAGCAACGAGGGTGGATTTTGTCTGGCTGGCCCCACAGCCAGCCCATCCCTCCGGTCCTAGTGATCAACATTGCTCTCCGATCCTCCCCCTCAGCCCCAACTCCAGGTGGTCAGTGTCTTCAGCCAAAGTGGGTCAGTCAGTGAATTCAACCCTGCCAGCTCTGAAGACGGCTCCAGAAATGGAGGAGGCCAACTCCAGCAAGAGTCAGGTTTTGGGGGGAAAAGAATCATCTTTTCTCCTGTGGTTGCTGCATCTGTGATGGGCCAGAAAGAACTGGCAGATGTCTTGCCTCTAGGAGGACCAGCCTAGCTACTTACTGACAGAGGGAACACTGGAGGAAGCAGAGATCTGATGGCTCAGGCTGAGAGCCTGGATCCAGCTGTACCTGAAGCCACAACTTCCCTTAGCTTCTTCATCACATGAGCAAAAATTAAAAGAATCTATTTTTTTCACCCTGGCAATGAGTGCCAGTGAGTCTTTCCTTCGGTTTGGTTGACAGACGTGAACTACAGTCATAGAAGCAGCTTGGAGCACAGAACCCTGGTGTCCGGATGAGGGCCTCTGAGTTTGGAACCAACCCCTCCAGGTCCACCATGAGATGGGAAGCCCAAACGCTCATTCCTGGCTGGCAGCTGATGCCCTTTATGTTTGGGCATCTGCTTGTTTTGATCACAAATGCACAGAAAGAAAGGAAAGGGCTGGTCATGTGCGGATGTGGCTACACCAGCCTGATCCCAGGCGCTCAGAGCTGAGAGGTGGCTGTGCAGGCTTGCCCGGGGCAGCCCGGATTTCCACCTGTTGTCCTGCATGATGTTTAGGAATCCCAGCTTGTTTGGTCAGTGTTGAGAGGCTCTCCCTTGTATCCATGCCAGAATGGGGCTGGCTTTTTAAATATGAGCTTGAAAGAGGCCACAGTGGAAGCGTGTGTACACTCACACCAGCCAGGGCTGTGCTCAGGGCTTCCCTCCCTGGAAAGCCAGGTGTTCATGGTTTCAGCACAGCNCAACTGAGTGACTGA
The DNA here is from genome assembly GCA_006410675.1 of Oreotragus oreotragus. Lineage (NCBI taxonomy): Eukaryota > Metazoa > Chordata > Mammalia > Artiodactyla > Bovidae > Oreotragus > Oreotragus oreotragus. Next base: position 24,142 of record SJYX01001565.1, on the reverse strand, counting down.
ACTGGATAGCCTAGTGGTTTTGCCTATTTTCTTCAATTTAAGTGTAAATTTTGCAGTGGGGTGTAGATCTGAGCCACAGTCAGCTCCAGGTCTTGTTTTTGCTAACTGCATAGAGCTTCTCCATCTTTAGCTGCAAAGAATATAATCAGTGTGATTTAATTATTGGTGATCTGGTGTTGGTCAATAATCTCTAGGTCCATCCAAGTTGCTGGTAATCGCATTATTTCATTCGTTTATTTATTTTTTTTATGGCTGAGTAATGTACTGTTGTGTGTGTGTATAAACCATATATACACAATAGACACACAGTACACACAAACAGACACCCATCTTTATCCATTCTTCTGTCAATGAACATTTAGGTTGCTTCCATATTTTGTCTATAGTAAATAGTGCTGCTGTGAACATTGGGTTGCGTGTATCTTTTTCAATTATGGCTTCTCTGATATGCTAATTGCAGGGTAATATGGTAGCTATATAAATTTAGTCATCAGAGCATACAGTAGTTGTTATTGGAAGCTCTTAGGGCTCTGGAATTTGTCCTTGATTTTACCCATATATGTATACTCGGAGTGACCTGAAAGTAATCAAGGGCCTCTGAGATTTCTTACTCCATGAAGCTGCAGTGCTGAAAAAGGGGTGATGTCAAAATTGGCAGCTGTCAGTGATTCCTGCCTGCCATTAAGCTGGGTGCAGTTCTTCCAAATTCAGAAGGGGATGAGGGAATATGAGTAGAAGCAAGCACTATTTTAGGTAACTACATGTATTTTATATATCCAGTCATTTATCTTCCTCATCTTACTTTAACAAAAATTTAAGGACACTTCAAAAATATGATATAATACAGTTAAAATAGGAAAGATTTAATGAAGTAATGGGAACAAGGGTAATGAATGTTGAGCCATAGTTCGTGTATGAGAAATGGAACACACGTTCACTCGAAGCTTTCCAGTAGCTACCACTAAAGACAAAAGTTGCTTGGCTCTGGGTCTCACAATGTCCGTGAAAGTAAAACCAAAGTGAAAGTGAAAGTCACTCAGTTGTGGCCGACTCGTTGTGACCCCATGGACTGTACAGTCCATGGAATTCTCCAGGCTAGAATACTGGAGTGGGTAGCCTTTCCCTTCTCCAGGGGATCTTCCTAGCCCAGGGACTGAGCCCAGGTCTCCTGCATTGCAGGTGGATTCTTTACTAGCTGAGCCACAAGGGAAGCCAAAACCAAACAACAACCTAAAATGGGGGAAAAAAAAAAACCCCAATTGCTCAGAAAAAGCAAAGCACTTCCTACCGTTAAGAAAGATTTCTCCTCTGGGTCCCCTTAAAGAGGACACTTTGCAAAGCATTGAGCAGAATCCTCAATAGCATCCTTAAAGAAAAGTTGCCATGAGATTCTGTGGGCCATCAGTGTTTCCTGATGTTAGCTGCTGGGGCTGTATCAAAATGTAGTTCAGGAAGCATGTATACCTGGGCAGGGCCACTGGGATGCAAGTAGGCCCAGAGCTCTCTGATAATCTGGCTTAATGTGGGAGAAAGTTTTAGATTTTTAGCATAATGGACAGACAGAATGGATAGACTGAATATCCTTTAGATGATTCTGCATAACTAATAAATCGCTTACATGAAATTTTGATCAATACGTAGCACAGTAAATTCAATATTAGCCTCGTTTCCCCTCTCAGGCCAATTTTTTAAAACTTTTTATTTTATACTGGAGTAAAGTTGATTAGTGATGATTCCTGAGCCCCAAAGAGTTCAATTAAATTGTATTATTGGTGGTGGAACAGCATTGATATTGAAAAAAGAAAAACTCCATAAGATTCTAATGCATAGCCAGGATTAGTTTCAGGTGTACAGCAAAGTGATACATATACATTCATTCATACAGATACATATACCTATGTTCAGTTATACATATACATCTATCAGTTCTTTGCAATGTTTTTTTTCCCATTTTAGGTTGTTATATAACATTTAACAGAATTTCCTATGCTATACAGTAGGTCCTTGTAGGTTATCCATTTTAAATATAGTAGTGTGTACATGTCAACCCAAACTCCCTAACTGTCCCTCCCCTTACTCCTTACCCTTTGGTAATCATAATTTTCTTCTCTACGTCTGTGAGTCTGTTACTATTTTGTAAATAAGTTCATTTGTGTCTTTTTTAGATTGCTTGGGTAAGTGGTATCATTTCTCTCTTTCCGACTTTACTCAGTGTGACGGTGTCTAGGTCCATCCATGTTGCTGCCGATGGCATTATTTCATTCTTTTTTATGGCTAAATAACAGGTATGTGAAAATTACATATCTTAAAAATTGTTCAGGATGACCTCCATGGAAACAGCGGGTGGGGGAAACTCATAGGTGAACAATAACAATTGGAAAACCTAGTCTTGGGGAAGCATTGACAAGGCGATGCTGCTAGGTATGATCATCAGAGGCCAACAGAGACAAGTGATGTCTTTTCTTCGGAATATCTCAGAGCATTTCAGAGGCTAATGTGCTCCGTGAGATACCATGAACACATGTACCGTAAGGGGCTCCCTGGATGTATTGGACACAAGACCTTTCTTGTAGAGGATCCTGTAGTATTGTGCATGGTTCATTTGGGAAATGTTAGCCTAAAATTAGGAGTAGTTCTTCTTTGGAGCCACCTGGGGAGACTTCAATCTACTGATTCCTGAGCCCCAAAGAGTTCAATTAAATTGTATTCTTGGTGGTAGAACAGCATTGATATTGAAAGAAAGAAAAACTCCATAAGATTCTAAAGCATAGCCAGGATTCAGGACAGTCTAGCGGGACTAGGTCTTCAGTAGTTGGAGATCTATTTCACCCTGGCTCTGAAAGAATTTTTGCCTTTCTAACAAGAATAAACAGGTAGAAAAGTTGATATCAGTGTCTTTATCAATATACTCCTCTCAAACTCTACTTTTTTTTTTTTTTAAAGCTACGGTGGCCTTCTGCTTTCATTTTGGCCCATCTCTGTAACCTGCCTTGCACAATTCCCAGTCAGTCCAAAGTCAAAAGAACTCTGGATTTTGTCCATTACTTTTCTCAACTCAATGTTGATTAGATTAGTAACTAATAACCACCTTGTCCAGGTGGTTATAATTCTGGGATTGTTAGAAATTTGAGAATTATATTGCAGCATTTTAACTTTCATTGGTACCATTGGAAATTTCAATTCCCTCCTTTATCTCTTGCCCCTGGCTTGGACAGAAATGCAATATAGTTTTATAAAATTTTAAAATAACTTGCAGATGTGCATATATATAGATAGATTGATTCAGGCTCTATTTTTTAAGACAAGGCTCCTTTTTACTACTGATGTGGTTACCTATTCATGAGATGTTGCTTTTTCCTGAGACTCTCACCAAGTTGATAGAGCACAAAATATATTCTTAGAAACTTTTGTTTTCAGATTCTGCTCATGGTCATCTAAGACTGGAGCATAAAGGCAAAATACCATAAAACATGAATTTTTAGTGCCCCATGCTATGCACAGCCTACGGATTGGTCCGGAAGAACAGTTTCAATAGATGATCTAGTTTGAATCTGAATGCTATGAAAGACAAAAAGGTAATAAAGATATCTGTAAATCCCATTTCCATGTATTATGATGTACGTTCTGAATTTCAAGCTCTGAAACATTGACTGTGACAATAGCTTACGAAGCCAGCACAAGGCTAAGATACCCGAAACACAAAAATGCATGTCAGGTGCATTGGGGTGCTTGGGAATATGAGAGCCTAACAGGGAAATATCAGCAAGCGCGTGTAACTTGAGAGGGAAAATAGAGTTAATCATGGTGTTTGTTTCAAGAGCCCTAGAAAACTTAAATTGAGTTCTTAGGGTGTGTAATTACGCCAGCCACAGAGGTTAAAGTGATTTCGGCTTAAAAAGTCTCAAAGAACCCTAGCATCAGAATAGTGGAGGGAAACAAGAAAACAGAAGGCATATGACAGGAAAAGGGTCATGAGTAACCTAAGCTGAGAATAGAAACCCAGTGTGAGGAAACTGGCAAGGATAAATGTGAGTCAGGATCCAGCTGAGAAACCTCTTAGCTGTCTGAAGCTTTGAAAAGGAACATAAACTGTAAAGGGGAAGAAGGGGAGGGATACATAAGGAGTTTGGGATTAAAATATGTATACTACTGTACATAAAATAGATAATCAGCAAGAACCTAGAGTACAGTACAGGGAACTATACTCAATATCTGGTAAAACTACAATGGAAGAGAATGTTAAAAAAAAAAAGCAAATGTGTGTGTGTGTGTATAACTGAATCACTTTGCTGTACACCTGAAACTAACACAACTTTGTAAATCAATCATACTTCAATAAAAGTTAAAAAAATTTTTTTTAATTAAAAAAGACAGCAAGTTTTCGGATAGTCAGTTGAAAGTAAACTGGACTTAACTGAAATAAGCCCAGATTGCACATAATTCTTCTTGGAAAGAATCCATGAACAGGCAGAAATGCAGAAGTGAACAGTGTAAAAGGACACATCCAGGTTAAGTCAAACTGATACAGAACATTCTGTCCTGGTCACTAGAGTTGGCTGGTAAGTAGGGAGATGAGTCCAGAGAGCAGGATGTGGTACGGGGAATGGACGGTATAGGAAGTGGGCCAGAGGACTTTGGAATTTTGGGGATGTTGGAAAAAGCTTTCTTAAGTGAACAGTGGAAAGAAATAGAGGAGAACAATAGAATGGGAAAGACTAGAGATTGCTTCAAGCAAATTAGAGATACCGAGGGAACATTTCATGCGATGATGGGCTCAATAAAGGACAGAAATGATAAGGACCGAAAATAAGCAGAAGATATTAAGAGGTGGCAAGAACACACAGAAGAACCATACAAAAAAGGCCGTAATGACCCAGATAACAATGATGGTATGATCACACCTAGAGTCAGACATCCCAGAATGTAAAGTCAAGTGGGCCTTAGGAAGCATCACCATGAACAAAACTAGTGGAGGTGAAGGAATTCCACCTGAGTTCTTTCAAATCCTAAAAGATGATGTTGGTAAAAGTACTGCACTCAATATGCCAACACATTTGGGAAACTCAGCAGTGGCCCCAGGACTGGAAAAGATCAGTTTTCCTTCCAGTCCCAGAGAAGAGCAGTGGCAGTGATCAAGCTACCACACATCCTAGACAAGGTAATACTCAAAATCTTTCAAGCTAGGCTTCAACAGTGTGTGAACAGAGAACTTCCAGATGTAAAGCTGGGTTTAGAAAAGGCAGAGGAACCAGAGATCAAATTACCAACTTCTGCTGGATCATAGAAAAAGCATGGGAATTCCAGAAAAAACATCTACTACTGCTTCATTGACCTAAAGCCTTTGACTGTATGGATCACAACAAACTGTGGAAAATTCTTAGAGATGGGAATATCAGACCACCTTACCTGCCTCCTAAGAAACCTGTATGAAGGTCAAAAGATATCAGTGAGAACAGGACATGGAAAAATGGACTGGTTCAAAATTGGGAAAGGAGTATATCAGGGCTGTATATTGTCACCAGGCAGAGTACATCATGTGAAATGCTGGGCTGGATAAAGCACAAGCTGGGATCAAATTGCTTGGGGAAATATCAATAACCTCAGATATGCAGATGACACCACCCCAGTGAAGAGCCTCTTGATGAAGGTGAAAGAGGAGCGTGAAAAAGCTGGCTTAAAACTAAGCATTGAAAAATCTAAAATCATGCCATCTGGTCCCCATATATGGGGAAAAAATGGAAACAGTGACAGATTTTATTTTCTTGGGCTCCAAAATCACTGTGAATGGTGACTGCAGCAGTGAAATTCAGAGACGTTTGCTCCTTGGAAGATAGTGAAAGTCAGTCACTCAGTCGTGTCCAACTCTTTTGTGACCCCACGGACTATAGAGTCCATGGAATTCTCCAGGTCAGAATACTGGAGTGGGTAGTCTTTCCCTTCTCCAGGGGATCTTCCCAACACAGGATCCAACCCAGGTCTCTCCCACTGCAGGCGGATTCTTTACCAGCTGAGCCACAAGGGAAGCCCAAGAATACTGGAGGGGTAGGCATCCCTTCTCCAGCAGATCTTCTTGCCCCAGGAATTGAACCGGGATCTCCTACATTGCAGGCAGATTCTTTACCAACTGAGCTATCAGGGAAGCCCAAACCTAGAGACATCACTTTGCCAACAAAGGTCTGTTTAGTCAAAGCTATGGTTTTTCCAGTAGTCGTGTACAGATCTGAGAGTTGGACCATAAAGAAAGCTGAGTGCTGAAGAATTGATGGTTTTGAACTGTGGTTTTGGAGAAGACTATGGAGAGTTCTTTGCACAGCAAGGTCAAACCAGTCAATCCTAAAGAAAATCAATCCTGAATATTCATTGAAAGAACTGATTCTGAAGCTGAAGCTCCAATACTTTGGCCACCTCATGCGAAGAGCTGACTCATGGAAAAGACCATGAGTGACTTTGTTTCTGCTAGGGTGTAGGTTAAAGGGAGGAGGTTAAAAGACTTCCTGATTGCTTATGAATCATTAGGAGGCCTAGTGGTACAAGAATTACAACTTGTCTTTTCCTGCCAGCTAACTTCTGTTCCACCTCCCATTTGATAGCCACAAGTTGTGCCTTTTGTAAAGAAAATAGGTCTGTTGAACCCTGCACACCACAAAGAGACANAGATCAACCCTGAATATTCATTGGAAGGACTGATGCTGAAGCTGAAACTCCAATACTCTGGCCACCTGATTTGAAGGACTGACTCACTGGAAAAGCCCCTGATGCTGGGAAAGACTGAAGGCAGGAGGAAAAGGGGACAACAGAGGATGAGACAGTTGGATGGCATCACCAACTCAATGGACATGAGTTTGAGCAAACCCTGGGACCTGGTGATAGACAGGAAGGCCTGCAGCCCATGGGGTCCCAAAGAGTCAGACACACTGAGTGACTGAACTGAACTGAGGAACCAGGGTGGGGGCGGGAGAGAAAGAGCCAGAGCTTCCTTCTTTTCATTCCTGTTTCTCAGGCCCCTAGGAGACAGCCAGAGTTTCTCACATCTTCACCCAGAGCAGCTTAAAAGAACAGAAACTGAAATAGCCACAGAAGCTTTCTTGTTCTGCTGTGGGTAGCGAGTTTTAAGGAACAGGGCCCTGGAAGCCAGAGGGGACCCCGGATGTCATGCAGGCGGGCGCTGCAGAGTGTCATGCCAGACTGCGTCCTGAGAACAAGGAGCCCTCCATCTGCAAGGTGGCCCTTTCCATCCCTGTGGTACCGTAGCCGTTCAAAAGTTCTTCATCCTGCATTTCTATATTAACCCTGGGTCCTAATGCTCCTTTGGGACCAATGCAGAATCCACTCCACCCTCTCCTGCCCGGAGCGTCTCCCAATATTTGACAAGAGGATGTAAACCCAGTGAGTTATTCATAAGATGTGACTCCACAGCTCCTGCCATCCTGCCCTGACTCCACACACTCTAGTCTGACCGTCCTTCCCATTCGCGATGGCCAGATGGGCTCAGCACTCCTGTTAAGATGTGGCACTCCCTGTGCCATCCTCTGTCTATCTCTAACACCTACGTGTTAGTCGCTCAGACATTTTTATTTTAAACCAGCACTGTTCTGTGAAGGAGCTAAATTTGTTGTCAATGGACAGAGGGTAGCTATGAAAGAGATTTGAGCCAGCAAGTCAGCCTTCAGACATCCCAGCAGTGGCGATACGGTCATAAAGACCCTTGTGCATGAGAGAGTTCATCCTGATGGCCAGGTTGCGTGGCCCAACCTGGGCTGGAACCGTCCCCGGCTGGATGGAGCGGGGACGCAATGCCAGGCGTGCAGGGCTGAGCAGAAGGCAGGCAAGCGCGGCAGCTGAAGCCTGCAGAAGAGGACAGAGGCAGGAAAGGAAACGGCCAGGAGGGAGACGCGGGTGTGGTCTCCACTGAACAGCCACAGCCCTGCCAACCCCACAGGAGACCAGGGAGGAGGGGGGAGGAAACTACCAGCTCAGCAACACGCAGGCCGTGAGCTCACTGCTCGGGGAGCTGGCCCCGGGGGCAGAGTCCAGCGCACACACGGCCGGTCCGCTCCTCCCTGGTACTGCCTGGCCCTGCCACCGTTTCTGTTAGTGACCCGCGGGCGGGGATTTCTGCTAGTGACCCGCGGGCGGGGATTTCTGTTAGTGACCCGCCGGCGGGGCTAAGTGCTCCCCACAGCTCGCTCGTTTACGCACTCTGGATACGTCCTCTTGGTGATGCACTTGGTAAGAAGTCTGACAGGCCTTGGCTTAGCTGAGGACATGGTCCTCCCTGTCACCCACTGTTGCCCAGGCGAGGAGCCCTGCCCTCCTCGGGGGAGGGACCATCTGCACTGAGACCGTTCCAAGGTCTGGCCCTCAAGCCCGAGGCTCTGGGCTCTTGGTCTGTCTCACCCCGGAGACGAGTGAGGAGCTTTGCCAGGCTGTGAGGCAGCATACTACTATTTAGTGACTTGTGGAAGATGACGCCAGAGTGAAAAACAAGAAGCAGGACACACCTGTTTCAAGGCACAAGGTCAAATGCTGTGGATCCTTCCAAACTTAGTCACCCCCAGGAGAACTCTTCTCCTGTGTTCCACCACCCCCGGCTCTGCCTGAGCACCAAGAAGGAAGCTGCAGCACCAGATCAGAAGTTTCCTGGGAACTAAGGGAACTCTGTCCTTAGCCGATGAGACATAACTTGGATGCTTAAGTAGAAAATAGGGCTCCCCAGATGGCACTAGTGGTGAAGAAGCCGTCTGTCAATGCAAGAGACACTAAAGATGCAGATCCAACCCCTAGGCCCCCTGCAGGAGGGACTGGCAACCCACTCTCCCGTATCCTTGCTGGAAAATTCCATGGACAGAGCCACCTGGCAGGCAACAGTCTATGGGGTTGCAACGGGTCGGATACCACTGAGCAACCTAGCACAACCAGAAAATAAAAATTTCAGCATGGGAAAAATGTCACGTGTCCAAGTGCCTGAAGTCCCCTAGGGAAACCTTATTAAATCTGTAAATGGAGGGTCATTTGCAAATGGTTAATATTCCACATTTTAGAGGAAATTAGAAAGGAACAATCTGGTGAAGCTCAGTGGTAAAGAATCCACTTGCCGATGCAGGAGATGCAGGAGTCCTGGGTTCGATCCCTGGGTTGGGAAGATCCTCTGGAGTAGGAATCTCACTCCACTGTTCTTGCCTGGAGAGTCCCACGGACAGAGAAGCCTGGCAGGCTACAGTCGTGGGACCACAAAGAGTCAGATGTGACCGAGCAACTGAGCAAACACCCAGACATCAATTCTCAAAGGGGAGTCGATCCAACTCATACTTTTCTATGAATTAATGTGACAATTTAGGTTAAGTTTAACTGCCACATTTCAAAATTGTATTTCAGCCTCTGAGTTGCCCCACAGGTATGACAGCTGTATCTCCTGCACCTTCCAGCCACCCAACCTTCCCCCCAATCCCGCTTAGAACTCAGACAGTGAAAGCTAGAAATTCAGTGAAAGTTGAGCAAGAATGAAATCACAATCAACCTCCACAGCATCTGACAGCTGCTCTCTGCCTACAAAATTAGCAAATACATTCAGTTCTTTTTTTCTTGTTTTGAGGGGCCCGAGCATCAGAATTGAGAAAGCCACCTCACAATTGGAACCAACCGTCCAGATTCTGGCAGCTCCGGCAAAGAGGCCAGAAGGCACTGGGAGGTGGGCAGTGCGGAAATGAGGGGTCATCTGAACACCCGGGCTTCCTGGGCCTAAAGATTTATATTCAAGCCCCACTGGTCACCTGGCCCTTTTAGTCTGCTTTTCAGGAAGTCCCGGGAAATTGAGGCAGAGCCACTGGCTTTTGTGTGGGGAGAAGCAGCCTCCATGCCCCACTCAACCATCTGGACACCGGGGGAACTCCTGAACCTCTGGGCCCCTGTGTACCCCTGGAAGGGCTTGCTGACTCCACAGACAGCAGAGTGCGTTGCCTGAGAGCTCCCGGCACTTCCCAGCTGCCGGCCTGGGAAACTGACCAGGGTTATCTCAGTCGGGGGAGAGGGGGCAGGTGGCTTTCAAGGTGGCTCAACACAGTGGTTTAGAATCCACCTGCCAAGGCGAGAGATGAAGGTTCAATCCCTGGGTGGGGAAGATCCCTTGCAGGAGGAAATGGCAACCCACTCCAGTGGGCTGAAGTGGAGAGCTCCAGTTATCTTGCCTGGGAAAGTCCGTGGACAGAGGAGCCTGGTGGGCTACAGTCCATGGGGTCACGAAGAGTCACACACAGCTGAGCGACGGAGCAGGCATGCACACACATCTCTGTGAGAAGAGTAGGGCAAAGACTCTTCTGCCCCTTTATGCTCCACCTCCCATCGGGGCCACGTCTCTAGCGGCAAATATGAAGTCACTCCTACACGAGGGAAAGTGCGGGATGTATGTGGGGTAGGACTGGGTGGGGTAGGAATGGTAACAAGGGGCTTTTTGTACATTCTGGAGATATAAACCTTCTTCCTTTGTTCTTGGAGTTACTTGATTTTTCTGCGCCAGGTTCACTTCCTTCATCATTTTAAATGTGAGCCAACAGTACACCTCTAAGTTCCCTGAGAACAGAAAGGGATGGGAAAGAGGCTTGGAGGGGGAGAGGCACACTGGGGGTGAAACACCCCCGTGTTCTCATGGTGACCTGCACACACCTTTAACCTACAAGTGGGGCAGGCTCCTGGGTTTAACCGATAAGGGTATCTTTCTCTAGAAAGACTGAGTGGTGAGTCCTCCCAGGCAGGGGCTCTGTGCAGTTCCACTCAGGAACCAAGCCCCTCACTTAAGTAACAGCTGCCCAGGGAGGATTTTTTTTTTAACTGAAATGAAATAACTAGAACTTTTGGCGTAGCCAGACAACGTGCTCACTCGTGGACACATGGCCCTTTTCATCTGGGTGCTGGACAAGCTGGGATCCTCAGGACGAGGCTGGTGGAGCTCCCAGTGAACCTGAGCTGCCCAGTCTAGTCAGAGGCTCCTCCCCAGGTTGGACTGATGATTTTCCCCGGGTGACACGCTGTTGGCTGAATTATTTTTGCACGTTGAGCTCAGCCACTGTTGCTCCACGCTGCTCTTTCATTTCAGAAATCGACAGCCCCAGACTGGCACCGTGTGATAAATCCTAGGCTGGAACAGAACAGGGTTTTAGCAATATTTATCATGCTTTGGAGGTTTCAGTCAGACCTCTTCCTGGCTAAGAAACTGACCTGGTTAACTTCTTATTTGAAAAGGCAATCCGTCACTGCAGGGCAGAAAAGCGGCATTCATCTCGATGATTTTACTGTGCTGCCAATGGCTGGTTTCTGATTGGAAATGAGCCTGTGTGGGCCTGAGGAAACCATCTCACTGCAGGCTTGTAATTCTGCTCCCTGGGGACCGCGTCCACACACCTACACCAGCCAAGGCACCATCCGCCTTGTGGCTAGGTGGCTTTTCCCCTCTCTGCAAGGACAGTTGGCAAGTGTTCCCACTTCAACGACTGCTAAAGCTGCCAGCACTGAAGGCCCCCTGGGTTCTGAGCGGTCCCTAGCAGATTGTTAGCCCCTGAAATTGAGCAGCACCTCAGTGTCTGGGAAGTAGAGTGCCATCTAAACACCGGTGTGGCTGCAGGCAGGGACCTGAAGCTGGAATGTGGGTTTCTAGGGACCAAGAATAAAAAAAAGAGAGCCAGGCAAAGCAAATGCAAATACTCTGCCTCCTTTGTGGGCACACGCTGCCCTGCAGTGTCCACCGGGCCCGCCGCCTTCAGGGTGCCCACGGCTGTCCCCACCCTCCAACAGTCACCGTGCTCATGTCACCCCCTCAGGGCTCTAGAGACAGGCTGGCCCACCCAGATCTCCTCTGAGTTCCCCAGGAGGCAGGGAGTCAGGGAGCTCACTGAAGCCCTTTACCTCAAATGGGAACCAACTGGTTGTAAACAGACACTGTATAAAAATGTAAAAATTCCCAGACTGTTAACTTGTATTTTAAAAATTGAACATGTATCTGGAAATTCAGGAGCCAGAGGGAGTTTTGGTTTCACAAATTGTATTCACAGAACTGCAAGTGGGACTGAATCTCTGAAAGCCTTCGTCTCTCACCACGAAGTGAATTCTCCTCCTTTTCCCGAGGAGCTGAGGTCGGTACCAGAGAAGATGCGTAATGCTGCTAAAATACTGGCAGAGACTTTGCTTTTCGCCGATTCATAATTTGGAAATATAATTATGTTGCTCTGGAATTAAGGAAGTCATTTCATTAATAAAGTCACAAACCAGAGCTAGAACTTGGAGTTACGGTCAAAGGCTCAAACTCCCAACATTATGCATGGCATGAGGACTAAATATTACGTTTGTGTAAGATAGAAAATGATGTACGTTTAGGGCTTCCCTGGTGGTCTAGGGGCTAAGACTCCAAGCTCCCAATGCAGGGGGCCCAAGTTCGGTACCTGGTCAGGAAACTGGATCCCACAAGCAGCTAAAGAGACACATGCTGTAAATAAAAGGTCCCACAGCCAAGTGGGAGTCCCACAGCTAAGATCTGGTGCTGAAAATAAACAAAGGACTAAAATAAACACACACAAAACGGCAAGTCAGCACTTGAACAGAATTAGACTTCTAACTTATATGCAGAGTACATCATGAGAAACGCTGGAATGGAAGAAACACAAGCTGGAATCAAGATTGCCGGGAGAAATATCAATAACCTCAGATATGCTGATGACACCACCCTTATGGCAGAAAGTGAGGAGGAGCTAAAAAGCCTCTTGATGAAAGTGAAGGAGGAGAGCGAAAAAGTTGGCTTAAAGCTCAACATTCAGAAAACGAAGATCATGGCATCTGGTCCCATCACTTCATGGGAAATAGATGGGGAAACAGTGGAAACAGTGTCAGACTTTATTTTTTTGGGCCTCCAAAATCACTGCAGATGGTGACTGCAGCCATGAAATTAGAAGACGCTTACTCCTTGGAAGAAAAGTTATGACCAACCTGGATAGTATATTCAAAAGCAGAGACATTACTTTGCCGACTAAGGTCCGCCTAGTCAAGGCTATGGTTTTTCCTGTGGTCATGTATGGATGTGAAAGTTGGACTGTGAAGAAAGCTGAGCGCCGAAGAATCGATGCTTTTGAACTGTGGTGTTGGAGAAGACTCTTGAGAGTCCCTTGGACTGCAAGGAGATCCAACCAGTCCATTCTGAAGGAGATCAACCCTGGGATTTCTTTGGAAGGAATGATGCTAAAGCTGAAACTCCAGTACTTTGGCCACCTCATGCGAAGAGTTGACTCATTGGAAAAGACTCTGATGCTGGGAGGGATTGGGGGCAGGAGGAGAAGGGGACGACCGAGGATGAGATGGCTGGATGGCATCACGGACTCGATGGACGTGAGTCTGAGTGAACTCCGGGAGATGGTGATGGACAGGGAGGCCTGGCGTGCTGCGATTCATGGGGTCGCAAAGAGTCGGACACGACTGAGCGACTGAACTGAACTGAGTATAGCTGAGAGCTTTTTCTGTGTTATAAACCTACCATCTTATAGCCTCAGGAAACACTAGTTTAAAAAAAAATGACGTATGTTTACAAGGAAAGAGGTGATGACTACATAATACCTGATAAAGCCTGTATAGTAAGCCGCATGAAACACCACTCAGAACAAAATCTATAAGGTGCTAAATAGAAAGCTGTGGTACGTATTTAAACTTCGAATGCCAAGTAAGTAGCTAAATTGTGCTTAAAAATGACGTATGTTTACAAGGAAAGAGGTGATGACTACATAATACCTGATAAAGCCTGTATAGTAAGCCGCATGAAACACCACTCAGAACAAAATCTATAAGGTGCTAAATAGAAAGCTGTGGTACGTATTTAAACTTCGAATGCCAAGTAAGTAGCTAAATTGTGCTTATTCTCAATGAATTTTTGTTTTCTGCGCATTGAGAGTAGAGCAGTAGTGTGTACGAAATCAGAAAAAAAAAATAGGAACTTCTGTAAAATATTCAATTAATATAAGTGATGGAAATTTCATATCAATTCCAACAGCAATGAGATTGTTTGGAAGTAAGAATGCAAATTCAAACTAGTGAAAGAAATGAGCCTGAGATACAGGGGTAAGAAATTGCCCATATTTTCTACTTCATTTTTTCTTGTCAATAAACTCTGGTGCTGTTTAAGGCTTCCCTAGCGTCTCAGATGGTAAAGAATCTGCCTGCAATGCAGGAGATTCAGGTTCAATCCCTGGGTCCGGAAGATTCTCTTGGAGAAGGGATCAGCAACCCACTCCAGTATTCTTGTCTGGGAAATCCCAAAGACAGAGGAGCCTGGTGGGCTAAGATCCATGGGCTCGCAAAGAATCGGAGATGACTTAGCGACTAACACACATACACACACTGTTTCAACACAACTCTACTAGAAGGATTTCGACTGTTTTGCTAACAGACCCAACCAGACTGAGGAAGCTGAAAAAATTCGGTGAATTTTCAAGATTAAAAATATGAGATCGTATCTACAGCCCAATTAAAATTTACCAGGAAATTATTTCTGAAGGGCTATTTGACCAGAATACAGGATGACATGAATCTTACCCAGTTAATTCAGCCTCATTGTGCACATTCAAATGAGCTATAATTACCTTCAAAATTTTTGTCCGATTCTGCAAGTCCATGATTCAATTCTTGAATACTCTTCCCACGAAGGAGTCCATACGTGATGATCACACTACCATTCGAAGAAGGGTCACTGATGGTGATCGTACTGCGGATCCATTGTTGGGTCGCCAGAACAAAGCAAAGGACAATGAAAGCCCCCAGGCTGGTGACGAAGCTGAATAAGAACGTCAGTGTTTTCTTTGCCGTCGGCATTTTCTCAGGACGGTAAGGGTCCTCGGGTGAAAAAACAGAGATCTTTTTATGCTATGTTGGGGCCTTCTTGTTTGGAGTCCAGTGTTTAGAAATGAAGTCTCACACTTTCTTGTGAAATATAAAACCTCATTCTTCGAGAGGAAGGGTTACACTGATGAACATTGGACTGTGACTAGGGTCATAAAGATTTACGGTAGCTGAACTTTGGTCTGGAGTGACAGGTTGCTATGGTTACAGCCAACCGGGAGGAACAGGGATAAACGCGGTCTTCCTGAGACATCGCCAATCACACAACTAAACTTATAGCTCTTTTTTTTTTCAAATGCCCTGAAAACAGAATCAGCCTACCACATCAGGACAGAACTAGAATTCCTCAATAATATGCCCTGTACCCCTCAAATGTTACTGATTCTAGCAGCCAACAACACAGAGTCCCACCAGCCAAGGGTTAATGATGTGAGCCTAACCAAGGTGCCAAAGGAAATCCTAAAGAGATGAAGCTCTTGCTACAGGTCCTAGGGATTGGAAAGAGGAAAGCTGACACCTTATTTTTAGACTTTGATTAAGAAGAGCACCTTTCAAATTTCCTCTTTCAAACTGGATCACACTCATCCGTTATTTAAATCGTAACTTGAGAGGCTTCAGCTCTCTCGTTAGTTCTCTGATGGAACTGATTCTGAACAATCCTGCTTTGTCTTTGCAACTCCGTTCTCTCTGTTGGGTGGTGAATAGCTTGCAAACGATCGTTTCTGGCCTTAAAGGAAGTCCTCCATTTGTCAAGAAGATCATTTCTTGAGTTAATAAATAGATGTTCACAGCATCTTAGATACACTTCTTTTTATTATACTCTCTATATTGGACTTCCCTGGTGGCTCAGGGACTAAAGAATCTGTCTGCAGTGCAGGAGACCCAGGTTCAATCCCTGGGNTTAATAAATAGATGTTCACAGCATCTTAGATACACTTCTTTTTATTATACTCTCTATATTGGACTTCCCTGGTGGCTCAGGGACTAAAGAATCTGTCTGCAGTGCAGGAGACCCAGGTTCAATCCCTGGGTTGGACAATCCCCTGGAGAAGGGAATGGCAATCCGTTCCAGTATTACCTGGAGAATCCCCATGGACAGAAGAGCCTGGCAGGCTGCAGTCCACGAGGTCACAAGGAGTCGGACACAACTGAGTGGCTAACACTTTCTCTGGCTCTAAACTTAAAGTCGTATTGTACACGTACATTTTCATCCTGTGCTTTTCTTGAATAGCACCTAACTTGTCTGTGGAATGAGTTGATACTGTTTCGCCCAGTAGAATAACCAGGGCATCACTCATTTAACAATGTTCTCTTCTGGCCATTTTGTGTATTATTAATTTTTTTTGTTCATATAAACTTGCTTGAGAACAGATTAAGAGCTGTTGGTTCAAACGGACATTTCAATACCAAAGCCAAATTGGCCTCTCACCGATAAGCCCGCCAGCAATGGAAGAGGGTGCTCTTTCCTACAGAACTAGAAAATGCTGGCTATTAAGTTCATAAATTGTGGCAATTTTTATAGGGATATTGCATTATGTTGCAATTCTATGATTTTCTGACCCTACAGTTTTGCCTTTTCTAGAATTTCATAGAAATGGTTCCTTACAGTATGTAGGCTTCCTTTCCCAGTTTGAGATTTACCCGACTACCTCTAAATTTGTTTATCTGTTCAGCAATTGATGGATATTTGGGTAGATTCGAGTTATTGGCTGAAAACTCCAATACTTTGGCCACCTGATGTGAAGCACTGACTCATTTGAAAAGACCTTAATGCTGGGAAAGATTGAAGGCAAGAGGAAAAGGGGATGACATAGGATGAGATGGTTGGATGGCATCATCAACTCAATGGACATGAGTTTGAGTAAACTCCGGGAGCTGGTGATGGACAGGGAGGCCTAGTGTGCCGCAGTCCACAGGGTCACAAAGAGTCGGACATGACTTAGCTACTGAACTGAACTGAACTGAAAGTTATTGGCTATTTTGAATAAAGTTGTTCTGAACATTTAAGTACTAGTCTTTCTGTGACTATACACCTTCCTTTCTTTTACTTAAATGTACAGGAGAAAAATTGCTGGGACATACAGTTAAAGTGAAGTTGCTCAGTCATGTCCGACTCTTTGTGACCCCATTGAGTATGGCCCACCAGGCTCCTCTGCCCATGGGGTTTTCCAGGCAAGAGTACTGGAGTGGGTGCCATTTCCTCCTCCAGAGGATCTTCCCGACCCAGACATCCAGTAANCCTTCTACTCTGCCATCTTGAACGGGAATTCCTAGATGTTTTTAATATGGAATCAGAATCAAGTTTAGAATAATTTGCCAGGGAATCTGATTTTGTTTTATTATAAATATTTGATATTTTTATTGTGACATAATTGACGTTTAACATTATATTGCTTTCAGGTGCATCAGTGATTTGCTGTATGTACTGCAAAATGCTCGCCACAAGTTTAGTAAACATCTGTCACTGCACACAGTTACAGTTTTTTATGAGAACTTTTAAAATTTACTTTTAGTAACTTTCAAATATACAATGCAGTATTATAAGCTATAATCACCATGTTGTATATTACATCATCCCAGGACTTTTTTTCTTTTTATAACTGGAAGTTTGTATCTTTTGACTCCCTTCACCAATTAACTCACCTTGCACACCTCACTTCTGGTACCACTAATAGATTCTCTTTATGACGACATGAATTTTTTTCTTTTTCAGATTGTATATCATACAATATTTGTCTTTTTCTGTCTGACTTATTTAACTTAGCATAATGCCCTCTAGGTTCTTCTGTGTTTTCACAAATGGCAGGATTTCCTTCTTTTTATGACTGAGTAATATTCCGTTGTGTGTGTGTGTGTGCATTTGTGTACCACATTTCACTTATCCATTCATCCATTGATGGACACTTAGGTTGTTTCCATGTCTTGGCTATTATAAATAATGCTACAATAAAGATGAGGTGCAGATATCTTTTCTAATTGGTGTTTTTGTTTCCTTCAGGTAAATACTCAGGAGTGAAGTTGCTGGATCACATGATAGTTCTATGGCTGCACTAATTTAAATTCCCACCAGCAGTGCACGAGGGTTCCTTTATCTCCTTATCCTCACTAGCGCTTGTTATTTGTTTTCCTTTTAACAATAGCCATTATAACACGTGTGAGGTCGTATCTTACTGGGATTTTGATTTGCATTTCCTTGATGATTAATGATTCTGAACACGTTTTTACCCATCAGCCAATCTGTATGTCTTTTTGGGGAAAATGTCTGTTTAGGTCCTCTGTACATTTTTAATTGGATTGTGGATTTTTTTTTAACATTTTTAAATTGTTAGGTTGAATACTTCGTGTATTTTGATACTAAACTCTTGCCAGATATATGATTTCAAAATATCTTCTCTTATATGTTCACTTATTTATTAATTTATATATACATGCATCAATTCTTTTTCATATTCTTTTCACATATAGTTTGTTACAGAATTTTGAGCAGAGGTTTATTTATTTATTTACATAGACACTTATCTATTCTTTTTCAAATTCTTTTCCCATTTAGATTGTTACAGAATATTGAGCAGAGTTCCCTGTGCTATCCAGTAGGTCTTTACTGGGTATCTATTTTAAATATAATAGCGTGTATATGTCAGTCCCAAACTTTCAATGTATCCCTCGCTAGCACCTTTCTCCTTTGGTAACCAGAAGTTTGTTTTCAAAGGCTGTGAGTCTGTTTCTGTTTAATATGTAAGTTCGTTTGTATCCTTTCCTTAAGATTCTGCATAAAAGTGATACCATATGGCATTTGTCTTTCTCTTTCTGACTTAATTCACTTGGTAGGATAATCTCTAGTTGCATCCATGTTGCTGCAGATGGCATTATTTCATTCTTTTTAGTGGCTGGGTAATACTTCATTGTCCTGGAGTAGGACATGGCAACGTGCTCCAGTATTCTTGCCTGGAAAATTCCGTGGACAGAGGAGCCTGGTGGGCTACAGTCCCTGGGGTCTCAAAGTGTCAGACATAACTGAGCGTGTACCACATCTTACCACTCATCTGTCAGTGGACGTTTACGTTGTTTCCATATGTTGGCTATTATAAACAGTGCTGCAGTGAGTGTGGGCAAATGTGTCATTTGAAAACATGATTTTCTCTGGACATATACCAGGAGTGGGATTGCTGAATCACATGGTAGCTGTGTTTTTAGTTTTGTAGGGAACCCACAGAGTTCTCTGTAGTAGCTGTACCAGCTTACTCCTACAAACTGTAGCAGGGCTCCCTTTTCTCCATACCCTCTCCAGCATTTATTGTTTGTGGACGTTTCGATGATGGCCATTCTGACTGGTGTGAGGTGATATCTCAATGTAGTTTTAATTTGATTTCTCATAAATAGCGTTGTTGAGCATCTTTTCATGTGCCTCTTGGCCACTTGTATGTCTTCTTTGGAGAAATGTCCATTAAGGTATTCTGCTTGTTTTATGATTGGGTTTTCTTTTTTTTATATTGAGTTGCACTACTGAGTTACACTATTTGAGGTATTTGTACATTTTAAAGACTAATTGTCAGTTGTATCATGTGCAAGTATTTTATCCTGTTTTATGGGTTATCTTCTCATTTTGTTCGTAGTTTCCTTTGTTGTGTAAAAGCTTTTGAGCTTAGTTAGGTTCCATTTGTTTATTTTTCTTTTTATTTCTGTTACTTTAGGAGATGAATAAAAAAAGATCTTGCAGCAATTTATGTCAAAGAGTATTTTATTTTGCCTATGTTTTCCTTTGTAACTTTTATGGAATCAGGTTTTACATTTAAGTCTTTAATCTACTTCAAGCTTTTTTTTGTGTATGATGTCAGAGCCTGTTCCAATTTCATTCTTTTACATGTAGCTGCCCGTTTCCCCAGAACCACTTATTGAAGAGACTGTGCTCTCCATTGTATATTCCTGCCTCCTTTGTCAAAGATTAATTGTTCACAGGTGTGTGGGTTTATGTCTGGGTTTTGTCTCCTGTCCCATTGATCTTTCTGTTTTTAGTGCCAGTCCCACACTGGGCTGCTTTGGTGGCTCCGTGGTAAAGACTCCACTTGCCAGTGGAGGAGATGTGGGTTTGATCCCTGGGTTGAAAAGACCCCATGGAGCAGGAAATGGCAACCCACTCTAGTACTCTTGCCTGGGAAATCCCTTGGACAGAGGAGCCTGGAAGGCTACAGTCTCTGGAGTCACAAAAAGCATGAGACACAACTTAGCAACCACACAACAACTGTACTGTTTTGATGACTATAGCTTTGTAGTATACCCTGAGTCCAGAAGCCTGATTCCTCTCTGTTTTCCTGTCTCAAGATTGCTTTTGCTACTCAGGATCTTATGTGTCTCCATTTAGAATTTTTGGGTTCCAGTTCTATGAAATATGCCATTGGTAATTTCATACAGATTGCACTGAGTCAATAGATTACTTTGTGTAGTACAGTCATTTTGACAGTATTGATTCTTCCAATGTAAGAACATAGTATAATTTTCCATCTGTTTGTGTCATCTTCGATTTCTTTCATTAGCATCTTGTAGTTTTTGGATTACAAGTCTTTCGTCTTCTTAGGTAGGCTTATTACCAGGTATTTTACTTTTTATGCAGTGATAGGTGGAATTATTTCTTCAATTTCTCTTTATGATATTTTGTTCCTAGTGTATAGAAGGGCTTCCCTGGTGGCTCAGAGGTTAAAGCGTCTGCCTCCCATGTGGGAGACCTGGGTTTGATCCCTGGATCAGGAAGATCCCCTGGAGAAGGAAATGGCAACCCACTCCAGTATTCTTGCCTGGAGAATCCCATGGACGGAGGAGCTTGGT
Source organism: Oreotragus oreotragus (assembly GCA_006410675.1). NCBI lineage: Eukaryota > Metazoa > Chordata > Mammalia > Artiodactyla > Bovidae > Oreotragus > Oreotragus oreotragus. The sequence goes on along the minus strand of SJYX01001565.1, from coordinate 3,457 downwards.
GGGCTACAGTCCATGGGATCGCAAAGAGTCAGACACGACTGAGCAACTTCCACCTTAGTGTATAGAAATGCAGCAGGTTTTTGTGTTATTAATTTTGTATCCTGCAACTTGATGTGAATGCATTAATGAGTTCTAGTAGTTTTATGGTAGCATCTTTGGGATTTTCTGTGTATAGTCGTCTATCATGTCATCTGCAGAAAGTGACAGTGTCACTTCTTTTTCGATTTAGATGCCCATTATTTCATTTTCTTCTGTGATTGCCATGGTTAGGACTTCCAAAACTATATTGAATAAAGGTGGTGAGAGTAAATATCCTTGTCTCGTTCCTGGTCTTAGAGCTTTTCATCATTGAGTATGATGTTAGTGGTAGGTTTGCCATTTATGGTTTTTATTATGTTGAGGTATGTTCTATGTCCACTTTCTGGAGAGTGTTTATCTTAAATGGATATTTGATTTTGTCAAAAGGTTTTTCTGTATCTATTGATATAATCATATGATTTTTATTCTTTGATTTGTTTATGTGGTATGTCACAATGATTGATTTGTAGATATTGAAAAACCCTTGCATCCCTGGGATAAATCCCTTTTGATCATGGTGTATGATTCTTTCAGTGCATTGTTGGATTCGGTTTGGTAGTATTTCATTGGGTATTTTTGCATCTATGTTCATCGATACTGGCATGGAATTTTCTTTTTGTGTGTGGTATCTTTGGTTTTTGTATCGAAATCATTGTTTTGTCATAAAATGAGCTTGGCAGTGTTACTTCCTCTGTAGACTTTTGGAACTGTTTCTGAAGGACAGGTGTTAACTCTTCTCTAAATGTTTGATCGAATTTGCCTGTAAAGCCATCTGTTCCTGGTCTTTTGTTTGTTGGGAGTTTTTTAGTCACAGTTTCCATTTCAGTACTTGTGATTCGTCTGTTCATATTTTCTGTCTCTTCCTGGTTCAGTCTTTGGAGACTGTGCCTTTCTAAGAATTTGTCCATTTCTTCAAAGTTCTCCATTTTATTGGCATATAGTTTCCTGTGGTAGTCTCTTATGATTCTTTGTATTTCTGTGATGCCTGTTGTAGCTTCTTCTTTTTCATTTCTGATTTTATTGATTTGAGCCCTCTCTTATTTTTTTCTTGATGAGTCTGGCTAAAGCTTTATCACTTTAAAAAATCTTTAAGAAAGCCCCAACTTTTAGTTTCATTGATCTTTTCCATTTCTTCTTCTCATTGATTTATTGCAGCTCTGATCTTTTTTTTTTTTTTTTCCTTCTATTAACTTTGGACTTCATTTGTCCTTTCTCTTGCTTCTTTAGGTATAAGATTAGATTGCTTATTTGAGGTTTTTCTTGTGTCCTGAGGTAAGATTGTATTGCCATAAACTTCACTCTGAGAACTACTTTTGCTCCATCCAGTAGGTTTTGAATTATCATATTTTGGTTGTCATTTGTCTCTAGGTATCACCTGATTTCTTTTTTGATTTCTTCAAGGATCCATAAGTTGTTTAGTAGTATATTGTTTAGCCTCCATGTGTTTTTTTTTTTTTTACCAGTTTTTAATCTTGTAGTTGATTTCTAATCTCACAGCACTGTGGTTGAAATAGATGATTGATATGAATTCAGTTTTCTTACATTTACTGAGTCTTGATTAGTGGCTTAGTGTGTGATCTCTCTTGGAGAATGTTCCATATGCACTTGAGANTTTTTTTTTTTTTTACCAGTTTTTAATCTTGTAGTTGATTTCTAATCTCACAGCACTGTGGTTGAAATAGATGATTGATATGAATTCAGTTTTCTTACATTTACTGAGTCTTGATTAGTGGCTTAGTGTGTGATCTCTCTTGGAGAATGTTCCATATGCACTTGAGAAGAATATGTATTCTTTTGCTTTTTGAATGGAATGCTCTGTAAATATCAACTAAGTTCATCTAGGCTAATGTGCCAATTAAGACATGTGTTTCCTTATTTTCTATCTGGATCTATCCACTGGTGTAAGTGGGATGTTAAAGTCCTCCACTATTACTGTGTTACCGTTGATTTCCTCTTGTATGTTTGTTGACATTTGATCCATACATTGAGGTGCTCCTATGTTGGAAGCGTATATGGTTACAGTTGTTAAATCCTCTGCTTGGATTGATCCCTTGATCATTATGTAGTGTCCTTCTTTGTCTCTTAAAACAGTTTTGATAGTTCTCTTTTGTCTGATATAAGTATTGCTACTCCAGCTTTCCTTTCCTGTTTGCATGGAAAGCGTTTTTACAACCCCTCACTTTCAGTCTGTATGTGTCCCTAGATTTGAAATGGTTCTCTTGTAGGCAGTATACATATGAGTCTTGTTTTTGTATCCATTTAGCCAGTCTTTGTCTTTTGGCTGGAGCATTTAATCTGTTTAAGATATTTATTGATAGGTATATTCTTATCGCCATGTTAATTGTTTCGGATTTGTTTTTGTAGGTCTTTTTTCTTCCCTTCCTCTGTTGTTTTCTTCTCTTGTGATTTGATGACTAACTTTAGTATTGTACTTGGGTTGTTTTTTCTTTTTGTGTGTATGTATCTGTTGGAGATTTTATGGTTGTGGTTCTCATAAGGTTTTGATAATGCAGTTTGTATAAAACAAGGTTGTTTTGAGTTGCTGATCTCTTAATTTCAAATGCTTGTCAAATATCCTTGTAATTTGTACTCTCTTCTAACAATTGCTGGTTCTGGTATCACATTTGTGTGTAGATGGTTTCCTAGCTTTACTTTATGTGTGCCTTTACTGGTGAGCTTTCCTATTTATAATTTTTTTAAAATTTCATTTGTGGCATCTCACTTTCTGCATAGAAAATTCCTTTAGCATTTATTGTGAAGCTGGTCTAGTGGTTCTCTTAGATTTTATGAGTTCTGATAGAATTTACTTGTCTGTAAAGCTGTTGCATTCTTTGTCAAATATGAATTATAGTCTTGCTTGGTGTAGAGTATTTTTGGTTGTCATTTCTTCCCTTTCATCACTTTAAATATATGCCATTCCCTTTTGGCCTTGCAGAGTTTCTGCTGAGACATCAACAGATAAACTTATGAGAGTTTCCTTGTATGTTATTTGTTGCTTTTCCCTTGTTGCTTTAAATAAAAAAAAAAAAGTCAGTTTGATTACTATGTGTCTCAGTCCTTTTGTTAACCCTTTCTGGGAGTCTCTGTATTTCTGGACTTGGATGACTGTTTCCTTTCTCATAGGAAAGTTTCCACCTATTATCTCTTCAAATATTTTCTCAGGTCCTTTCTTTCTCTTCTCTCCTTCTGGGACCCATATGATATGAATGTTTTTACATTTACTGTTGACCTCATTTCTTTTCATTCTTTTTTCTTTGCTCTGTTCTGTAGCTGTGACTTCTGTTATGTCTTCCAGCTCTCTTATCCATTATTCTGCCTCAGTTATTCTGTTGATTCCTTCTAGTATATTCTTCATTTCAGTATATGTATATATATATAT
>SJYX01001563.1:532992-586537 GCA_006410675.1 Oreotragus oreotragus | reverse complement strand
TCCATTCTGAAGGAGATCAACCCTGGGATTTCTTTGGAAGGAATGATGCTAAAGCTAAAACTCCAGTACTTTGGCCACCTCATGAGAAGAGTTGACTCACTGGAAAAAATTCTGATGCTGGGAGGGACTGGGGGCAGGAAGAGCAGGGGACGACCGAGGACGAGATGGCTGGATGGCATCATGGACGTGAGTCTGAGTGAACTCCGGGAGATGGTGATGAACAGGGAGGCCTGGCGTGCTGCAATTCAAGGGGTCGCAAAGAGTCAGACATGACTGAACGACTGAACTGAACTGAACTGAAGGACAATATAAATACTTAGGGGTGATTTGAAGAATATTTATCTTGACAAACTCTAGATGAGATAATCATTTGAAATGACTTCATTTTTTTCCTCAAAAAAATAGAATTAGCAGTAAAACTGCTTCCAGTAATATTTGTATACTCTGCTACAAGTATTTCCATGTTATTTATTTTTTTCTCCAATATACTGAAGCTTATCTCAAATAAACCTCTCTTTATATATCTTATGTGAAAGAAACAGTTTGCCTCTAAATAAGAATAGTTGTGATAATGCCTGTTTCATTTATTTCACTTGACTTGGTATAAAAAATGCCAAGAGACATTTCATTTCTTTTTTTAAAAAATTGGTTGTATTCAATTACAATATTCCTTAGATAGTAAGAATGGAATTGATATAGTACTTATATAAGGTTGAAAGTTGTAAAAATCAAATTTTAAATGTTGTTTTTTTTTTAAACTCTCAAATATCCCATGTGATTATGAAAAGTTTAAGCTTCTTATGAAACTTGAATAAATATCTGACACTTAACCTTATCAAGTAAGTATATTATTGTTATAAAATTGATGTGACAATTTGATAATTCTGTATGACAATCATTTTTTAAAAATAACACAACTTCATTTTGGAAACAAAGTCAAAGAAAGGATGTATCCATATAGTATAGCCATAGTTTTAGTGGGTTTATCATTTACAGTTTAAATAATTTCAAGCTGCCAACTCATTCATTCTCTGATACTGAAAATTCTGTAGCTTGACAGAATCTCAAGACACATACTCAGCTCTAAAGATGACCAAGAGAAATACCTAACTAAACTACTACTCCACCACAGACATTCTACTACTGATTTGCTTTGCTTTGCCAAGTGTTCCTATCTGAAAGAGTACAAGGTACCAGCCTTCAAACTTTTCTCCCTTGAATCTTATCTTTTCATTAATAACCAATTTGAGGGGTTGAAAGTTTAGATTCAGGTACTCACATTTGAAGGATTGATATTTACAGAGACTAGCTCTAATGAATAAATACTTTATTCTGCTGAAGGAGAAATAGGGCATGATTATGAGGTGTGGTATTACAAGGGAGAAGAGAGCTGTTTCATAGAGAACTTGATTCATGAAACGAGAGAGGGGAAGATGCTGGGAAATGTGCCATTTTTATTATGGTATACCTCTTTGTTTTGGGGATAGGAAAGAAAGCCATTGCTAACCACTGGAGTTTGCCCAAGTTTGTTAAAAAAATGTTTTTCATTGAACAACAGCATAGCTTATGTCAGTTAATATACAGTTTCGCAGAGACCGGGATATGAATTACTTGGCACGTGTAAACCGTCACCAAATGGTCAATACCGAAATCAAATGGATTATATTTTTTGCAGTCGAAGATGAAGAAGCTCTGCATAGTCAGCAAAACAAGACTTGGTGTTGACTGTTGCTCAGATCATGAACTCCTTACTGAAAATTTCAGGCTTAAATTGAAGACAGAAGGGAAAAGCATAAGACCATTCAGGTATGACCTAAATCAAATCTCTTACGATTATACACTGGAGGTGACAGATACATTTAAGAGATTAGATCTGGTAGACAGAGTGCCTGAAGAACTATGGACGGAAGTTCCTAACACTGTATAGGAGGCAGTGACCAGATCATCCCCAAGAAAAAGAAATTCAAGAAGGCAAAGCGGCTGCCTGAGGAGGCTTTACAAATAGCTAAGAAGAGAAACCAAAACAAAGGAGAAAGGGAAAGATATATCCACAGAATGCAGAGTTTCAGAGAAGAGCAAGGAGAGATAAGAAATCTGTCTTAAGTGAACCATGCAAAGAAATAGAGGAAAACAACAAAGTGGGAAAGACTAGAGATCTCTTTAAGAAAATTGGAGATATCAAAGGAACATTTCATGCCAAGAAGGACACAATTAAAAAAAGAAATGGCAATGACCCAACAAAAAAAGAATAGATAAAGAAGAGGTGGCAAGAATGCACAGAAGAACTATACAAAAAAGTCTCAGTGACCTGGATGATGACAATGATGTCACTCTCCTAAAGCCAGACATCCTAGAGTGTGAAGTCAAGTGGGCCTTAGGAAGCATTACTATGAAGAAAGCTACTGGAGGTGACGAAACTCCAGTTGAGCTATGTCAAATGCTAAAAGATGATGCTGTGAAAGTGCTGCACTCAGTATGCCAGGAAACGGAAAACTCCACAGTGGCCACAGGACTGGGAAAGGGCAGTGTTCACTCCAGTCCCAAAGAAAGGCAATGCCAAAGAATGCTCAAACTACTGTACAATTGTGTTCATTTCACATGCTAGAAAGGTAATGCTCAAAGTCCTTCAAGCTAGGCTTCAACAGTATGTGAACCAAGAACTTCCAGATGTCCAGCTGGATTTAGAAAAAGCAGAGGAACCAGAGATCAAATTGCCACCATCCATTAGATCACAAAAAAAGGAAGAAAATAAAAAAGAATCTACTTCTGTTTCATTGACTACACTAAAGTCTTTGTATGAATCACAAAATCTGTGGAAATTCTTAAAGAGATAGGAATACCAGACCACCTTACTAGTCTCCTGAGACACCTGTATACAGGACAAGAAGCAACAGCTAAAATCAGGCATGGAACAACAGATGGTTCAATATTGGGAAAGGAGTATGACAAGTCTGTATATTGTTGCCTTGATTATTTAACTTGCATGCAGAGTACATCACATGAAATGCCAGGCTGGATGACTCACAATATGGAAAAAGGATTACTGGGAGAAACATCAACAACCTCAGATATACAGATGACACCACTCTAATGGCAGAAAGTGAAGAGAAACTAAAGAGTATCTTGATGAGGGTGAAAGAGGAGAGTGAAAAAGCTGGCTTAAAACTCGACATTCAGGAGTTGCTTGTATATTTTTGAGATTAGTTGTTTGTCAGTTGCTTCATTTGCTATTATTTTCTCCCATTCTGAAGTCTTTTCACCTTGCTTATAGTTTCCTTTGTTGTGCAGAAGCTTTTAATTTTAATTAGATCCCATTTGTTTATTTTTGCTTTTATTTCCAGTATTCTGGGAGATGGGTCATAGAGCATCCTGCTGTGATTTATGTCGGAGAGTGTTTTGCCTATGTTNAAAAGACTCTGACGCTGGGAGGGATTGGGGGCGGGAGGAGAAGGGGACGACCGAGGATGAGATGGCTGGATGGCATCATGGACTCGATGGACATGAGTCTGAGTGAACTCTGGGAGATGGTGATGGACAGGAAGGCTTGGCGTGCTGCCATTCATGGGGTCGCAAAGAGTCGGACATGACTGAGCGACTGAACTGAACTGATGTCACTGAGCTGCTGTCAGGACCAAGTGAATTCATATGTTTGAATATGAATTAATACATGTGAGAACAGTTCCTTGAATATTGGAAGTACTATTTTTTTTTAATTTTCATTATTGGTTTATAAAACTAATTGTATTAACCATCCTGTATTTCAGTTCAGTTCAGTCGCATCCAACTCTTTGCAACCCCATGAATTGCAGCACACCAGGCCTTCCTGTCCATCACCAACTGTATTTAGGTGTGTGTATATAAATAGAAGAATACATAAATTTGGATAAAGAATAGATAAAATAAACAGCAAGAACCTAGAATATGGGAAACTACCTAGAGGCCACAAATCAAACTGAAAATCAACCTATAAGTATCCATAATTAAGGATCTCCTACTACATCAGTGGTCTGTACGTTAAGGGAGAGGGGCTAAAGAAATAGAAGACCTAATTCCACTCTTTAGGGGGTTTACCGGAGAAGGCAATGGCACCCCACTCCAGTACTCTTGCCTGGAAAATCCCATGGATGGAGGAGCCTGGTGGGCTGCAGTCCATGGGGTCGCTAAGAGTCGGACACGACTGAGCAACTTCACTTTGACTTTTCACTTTCATGCCTTGGAGAAGGAAATGGCAACCCACTCCNCGGGGAAGGCAATGGCACCCCACCCCAGTACTCTTGCCTGGAAAATCCAATGGACGGAGTAGCCTGGTGGGCTGCCTGTCTCTTATACACATCTGAGCCTGGTGGGCTGCGGTCCATGGGGTCGCTAAGAGTCGGACACAACTGAGCAACTTCACTTTGACTTTTCACTTTCATGCCTTGGAGAAGGAAATGGCAACCCACTCCAGTGTTCTTGCCTGGAGAATCCCAGGGTCGGGGGAGCCTGGTGGGCTGCCATCTATGGGGTCACACAGAGTCAGACATGACTGAAGCAACTTAGCAGCAGCAGCAGCAGGGGGTTTACACGGTGCATTGAAAAACTGAACAAATGTTCAAATATATACTAATTGTGCCAGGTACCACAGAGAGATATTAAAGAGCCAGATACATGGCACACACAAGAAGTGCCAAGTAGGGGGAAAAAGAGAAAAAAGTGGTGGCAATTTATTGTACTGCTGCAATGGTGTGCCTTGGACAGACATGGGGATCTCATAGCTTGTAATAATGAAAACTTTAAGACACAGCCTAAGTGTTCATCAACAGATATCTAGTTAACTATATCATGGGACATATATCCATTCAAAATGATTACATAGTTTTCTTTTTTTGAAACAGAAAAATTCCCAGGGCATATGGCATACCAGTATGGAAAAAAATGTATGTTTATATAATAAAATGTACATCATGTTCCAATATATAATTAAATGTGTGTATTTGTACACATTCTCTATGAGTGCCTACAAAATGAAGAAACACAGCATAGTTTCAATACTTATTTCTTTGGATAGGAACTCTCTTCAGAAACTACTGTTCTTTTTTTATATTTATATCTACTATTTATATTTTTTTTAAGTTAAGCACTGAAATTCTTATTCAGGAAAGAAATTGGGAGAGAATAGGAAATATTAAAAGAAAATATGCTTTTCCTAACACTGACAAAGCATGTCAAAGAGCTGACATGGTGTGCATTTTATTTTGTAGATTTCTCAAAATTTATTATAGAGCCACTCAGTGCACCTTTAATGTAATGATTAGCTTATATTATGCAGTTCTTGAGTAGAATTTGGGTCAGCTCTGCATGCTCATTACTTGTGCAAGAAGCTAGGACAGACAGCTTTCACAGCTTGAAAAGTACTGATACCACTGATGGATGAAATGCTTTCTAAGCACGGAAATGGCACTTTAAGAGACTAAGGGGAAAGCTGCAGGTTTCCTGGTCACTGAAATATACATAAGGGTCATTGAGAGAGTAAGAGTTCCAAACACTAACTCTGTAATCAGAGAACACAGCTGGAGCAGAATACTGGGAAATACTTGAATTTCATGGCCCGAGTCTTGTGTTTAGCGCAACAACTCTGCCGCAGAGAAAGTTTGTTGCTTGAGACGCTAATACAAAAGTAAGAGAAAGTCCCAAACAAGTTAGTTTCTCCATTTTGAAAAAGGTAACACCCAAGTGACAGACTGAAAATACTTCTATCTGGGAGGAAATGGCTCAAAACCTTAGCAGACTGTATGCTAAACCACCCTTTTCCTCTGCACAGTCACAGGACAATGGCAGCCAACAAAATAGTAGGATAAGAAATCCCTCTTGCATTTCCACCCTCTGCCTTCACCCACTATCCTTTCTGTCCCCATATGAAGACCAAGATGGTCAGGCCACTGGCCCTTGTTTCTTAGGGGAAAAAAAAACGATCCACCATCACTAAGTAAAAACAACCGACTATGACACATATAAACTGAGCTCACTCTATGTCCACAACTGTAATGTGGAACAAGTTACCTAAACTGCCTGGGCTGCGAGAGAGGAATTTGAACCTTTAAGCTTATTTGTAGCTCCACAATTCTATGTTTCCATAATGATTAAATTCATAGGCATTAATAAACACCTTAAACACATCAAGGAATATTTGGGCTTTCGGTGAGCAAGGCTTGGAAAACACTAAAGAAAAAAAGAAAAAGAAAAATGTATTCCTCAGGATAAAATTTCAAGCACTGACAACATGGGCAAGAGAGAGAATTTGAGTTTTCCTAAAATCTTCCAGACCACACAACAAATGTGGCTACACATTGCTTCACCCACTCATATCCACTGTGCTGAGATGGTATACTACACATAATGCCTTCAGGAGGCCCAGAAAACTCTTAAATGGATCAAATCAGAAAGCACGGATAGCCCCATTGAAAATTCTTCACTTTTATGTTTCCAATAAAATATCTAAACAATTTAGTTTCAGATGAGCTTTAAATTTATGACTGCTCATCAGAACGAAATTCTTTTAGGGTTCTACCCATTACTAAGTGTTGCACAGCAAAGTACAAATGAAATCTTAAGAAAGAGCTCAATATTTTGTAGTACACTTAACAGATTGAGCAAAACATTTTTGTTTGTGGGAAAATTATACTGACTATAACAAACATGTTTTGTCTGACTAGATTGCTTCACATACCACAGTCTGTAGGAAAGACAAATTAAAAACTGAGTTTTATATGAGTTGGCAAAGTGTTTTTGTATCCTTTCTTCTTTGACTCTATTAAGAGCTGATTCCACGTTCAGTTCAGTTCAGTCACTCAGTCATGTCCAACTCCTTGCAACCCCATGAATCACAGCACGCCAGGCCTTCCTGTCCATCACCAACTCCCGGAGTTAGACTCACGTCCATCGAGTCCGTGATGCCATCCAGCCATCTCATCCTCTGTCGTCCCCTTCTCCTCCTGCCCCCAATCCCTCCCAGCAGAGTCTTTTCCAATGAGTCAACTCTTTGCATGAGGTGGCCAAAGTACTGGAGTTTCAGCCTTAGCATCAGTCCTTCCAATGAACACTCAGGACTGATCTCCTTTAGGATGGACTGGTTGGACCTCCTTGCAGTCCAAGGGACTCTCAAGAGTCTTCTCCAACACCACAGTTCAAAAGCACCAATTCTTCGGCACTCAGTTCAGTTCAGTTCAGTCGCTCAGTCATGTCCAACTCTTTGCGACCCCATGAATCGCAGCACGCCAGGCCTCCCTGTCCATCACCATCTCCCGGAGTTCACTCAGACTCACGTTCATTGAGTCCACGATGCCATCCAGCCATCTCATCCTCTGTCGTCCCCTTCTCCTCCTGCCCCCAATCCTTCCCAGGATCATCCAGTTACTTCCTGCGGCATGTCCATCATTTAGTAAAATATCTTATCTTCTTACTTTAGGCTTTTATTCTGTTTTCTGAACTTTTGTTCAAACTTGATTTTTTTGCCTCCAAAGCTCTGTATTATTTCCCCCCAGCTTATTTTTCCAGCAACTCTATGTTTTCTCTCTTTAGGCACCCTAGAACATGTTCTCTTTTTTCCAGTTGACTTTAATCTCATTACTTAGTCTTTTTTCCTCTTAGTTTTGATATGCAATACTTTCTCAGCCAGTAAGCAAGGACAAAATCTGCACATATAATTTTGACTTCACTTTATGCTCTCACTGATCTGATTTGTCATCTCTTCCAATTGCAGCAAGCCAACTAAGCAATTGCTATAAAATTAAGTTACTTTTGCTCAGGTCAGACGTGTCAGAGTGGGCTTTCTAAAGCTAAAAACGGACGACACATGACTTCTTTATCCTAGTTAGATTAAAATCTTTAGTGAATCTCCAGCTTCTCTGCATTGGCATAGTAACTCCTACCATAAAGTATTAGATCTACAATATCTGGCTCCTGCTGATTCCTCAGGTTTCTCCTCCAACAATTTTTCTGTTGCAATTTCTGCTCAACATACTAGAATCCTGGCAGTTTCTCCATACACTATGTCTTCAGGTGTCTTTGCCTCTCCCCTTCCTCTCAGGGAACAGCCAGCCCTTTCTTTGATTCATCTCAAGATTCACACCCTGGAAAGCCTTCTTACCTTTTTCTTCCCCCACCCCTTAGCCCTGGATTTGACTGTGTCACTAAATTCCCCTTGTTTCTCTCTCAGAGAATTGACATCTAGGTTTTATTAGAGGTGTTGGTTTATTTAGAAATCGCTCTCCTCAGTGGATGCTAGACAATAAACTGCAAATTTATAGTAAATGTGCCCTTCATTTGCTTATTTGCACAAAAAAAATTTAGCTGCCCACAAAATAATGTTTGTGAGAAAAAATTTGTACTACCAAATAACAAATGAGAAAGGCCCCTAGAAATCCTAAGTGCCATACAATAAGACCAGCCACAATAAGATCATTTCATTAGTGTTGTGTTAAAAGGGGAAAAGGTCAGGATGTAGGTTTGCTTGCAACTTTTGTAAAGCTTGAATCATTGCTCATATACTTCTGTTTTTCCTTTGAACTTGTACAAGAAGGAAGCCCCTAGGGCAGAAGCCAACTAAAACAAAGTTTCCTACCCTTTCTCCCATTCAAGCAGACTTACTCTGTCCTCAACATAAAGTATTCCCGAACCCACGGTTAAATGAGGAATGGGGCGACTGTTCCATGGGGCCAATTCTGACCCCTTAACACCTCTCATTCTCATACCTCCCTTCTGCCTGGATGTCTACTCCACAGGATCTGGCCCATTTAGTCAATGCACGCCCCCCCCCCCCCCTTTACGTTGCTTGTGCTATGGATACATGCTGCTAAGCAGCACTTAGTCATTATCCCATTTAAAGTTCACACAAATCCCATAATATTGGTTCTATTATTTTCCCTATTGTATAATTAAAGGAACCATAGCTTGAATTAACCAAATTACCCCAAAGTGAAGCAGGCAGAGAGAGGCAGAGCTGGAATCTGAAGCAGGTTCTGGCCAACTGCAGAAGCTGAGCTCTTAATCACTGTTCAGCACTGTCACCTGAAAACAGCTTCATTAAACTTTTCACTGTAGATGAACGCCTGACATTCTTCATGCAAATGGTCTAAAATAAATTTTTTTCATGAATATGTCTTTAATTTCCTCTTGTATTAGGAAATTAACACATTTCCTCTTGTATTCCCCTTCTCTTTATGCAGCATAAAGGACAGGCATGCTCAATACATCTGACTCTGTGTAGCCCCATGGACTGTAGTCTGCCAGGTTTCTCTGTCCATGGAATTTCCCAGGCAAGAGTATTGGAGTGGGTTGCCATTTCCTCCTTCAGGGGATCTTCCCAACACAGGGATCGAACCTGTGTCTCCTGCATTGGCAGGTGGATTCTTTACGACTGTGCCACTTTGGAAGCTCGCCTAGTAAATTATATTGGACCTGGATATAAGGAGTATTAATAGGGATGAATGAAGACTAAATTACTTGGAACTTTAATTCCCTAATTAGGATTGTCAAAAGGGCAATCCAGAGACTGGACTGGGACGAAACCTGAAAACAATAATGAAAATGACAATAATATTTATTAGGCCATTACTATATTCCAGTCACTTTGCTCTAAGTTTTAATTGGTTCATTTGACCTTCATAGCAACTCCATTAAAGTAGATATTTTTGTTATTTTCCTATTACCAATGAGGAAAGGGAGGCAAAGAGAGTTTATATAACTTACTCAAGTTCACATCGTTGTAATTTCTGAAACCAGCTATCAAAATCTGAGGCCAAACTCTCAACCATTAAGCTATGCTGATTGTCAGGAGACTGGCATCCTTCACTCAGTCTAGTTTCTGTGAGACGGAGGGCCCAAAAGAGGAACAGGAACTGATAATATAGGCCCTATCAAAAGGTGGTGCATTTCCCATCATGGAAGCAAATGCTGGAATGACTATTCTGTAGGAATATTTCCTATTATAGTGGAAGAAGTCCATGATATTCCTCCAGAACAAGAAAGAAAACTGCGACCCTAGAAATCTGGAGAAGTTTCTGACTCCTAATTTTCTAACATTTAGGCAAAAGTCCATACAGTCAAAGCTATGGTTTTTCCGGTAGTCATAAATGGATGTGAGAGTTGGACCATAAAAAAGGCTAAGCACCGAAGAATTGGTGCTTTCGATGCTGCAAAAACTCTTGAGTCCTTTGAACAGCAAGGAGATCAAACTAATCAATACTAAAGGAAATCAATCCTGAATATTCATTGGAATGAATGATGTTGATGCTCTAATATTTTGGCCACCTGATGTGAAGAGATAACTCATTGGAAAAGACCTGGTGCCGGGAAAGATTGAGGGCAGGAAGAAAGGGGTGACAGACGACAAGAGGGTTAGATGGCATCACCAACTCAATGCACATGAGTCTGAGCACTTTCCGCGAGATGGTGAAGGACAGGGAAGCCTGACATGCTGTAGTTCATGGGGTCACAAAGAGTCAGACACAACTTAGTGACTGAACAACCAGAGCGTTTACCACATGTACTACAGTGACTGGCTTCCCTCCCAGACTTTTACATATTTGAAAGAAGAACTGTCTCCGTTCTTGTCAGCATTCCCAGTATCTGATACAGTGTAGGCTCTGCATATGCATGTAAAATGTTTCTTCTAGTAGAAGAAAGTTTTACTGAAGGGATTACAGATCAAGACTTTAATGAATGATATAATCTCTGGGTTACCATACAGGATTTATTTTTTATTTGGAGGGCAGTTTATATTCACACATAGTTCAATATTCAAGGGGTACAAAAGGGCATGCAATGCAGAAATCTCTCCCCAGATCGTGCCCTTAGCCACTTAGTTTATCCAGAATGGGACAATCAAAGGTATCAATTTTTAAAGTAAGCCTCATAAGGTATTTTATGTTTATGTGAATATAAATTCATTTTCTTCCTCATTCCTTTCTACAAAAATGAGTCCAGCTGCTTTGGAACTTGAGTTTATCCCTAAACAAAGTATCTCAAAGTGCATTCCTATGACTATGAGTCTTCTCAGTTGTTAGGCTTTTTTTTTCTGTGTTTTATTTTTAAGAGTTATATCACTTTCTAATGTAAAGATGTTTCATTGTTTATTTACATGGTCTCTACCATGGACATTAGAGTGTTTCCAACAAAATTGTCTATTCTTTCTAGTAAAACTTACTGTTTGGGAGCAGATTTTAGAGGGCATTTTATTAACACTATTATGTAATATTTAGGTTATATCCTTATTAAAATTATACATACATATAATTAAGAAGCAACATTATTCCACAAGGTTTCATTTAATAAGAATTATAAATACAACAGAAATCAACATCAAAGTTACAGGTATTCTCAAAGAAGGAATCTAAGTCTTTTGAAAAAGAAACATTCCAATATATTTAAGGTTGGCATAAGGTTTCCTAAAATACAAAAAGTCCAGAGATGACAGAAGAAAAATGGTTAATGCATTCCAGGGTAAATGATATTTAAACACATTCTGTCAAAATTTCTGAATTACCTTAAAACATTTAAATCTAGGAAGAAAATATGTTCATAATAAAAGAAAAACCCAGCCTAGACTTATAAGTCCCTGTAATATAAAATAGAAGTCATGAAAGCAGCATTTGAGAGCCAAAAGGCAAATTTTAATGGTATTAGAAATTGATTTTTATGAATTAAAAAGATTCAAAAAATGCAAAACTAATAACACATATACTTCGGTGGCAGAAAGCAGAAATCATTCTAGCTGTCTTTAAGTAAAAAGAACTTTAATATAAGGAAACAGAGTCTTAAAAATCATTTCAAGAAATGCAGGTATGGGTTCCATTGTCTGTAGTCTAAGAATAACACTCAGAATAAGCCTCTGTGGCAGGTAGAAACTTCTCGTCCCTTCAGTACAGTTGTTACTAGGAAATGACTGTCCAGTGACCATATTTTCCAACTTCCTTGAGTGTAGATAAAGCCAGGTCACTTAATAGCCCTCACTAGTGGAATATGGTCAGAAGCGATGTGTGTCATTCTGAGGCCAGAGATTTTAAGACAAAAATGTACTTTTTCCACAAACCCTTTTTCTTTCTGCTATTTGGACACAAAAGATGAAGACTAGAGGATTCCAGAACCACAGAATGGAAGAAAAGTGCCAGCCAACCAGGAATACTGGCAATGAACTATTTGAAAACTATTAAGATGTGTTAAAAGACTTAGGTATAAAATAAGCTACAAGGACATACTGGATGATGTGGGAAATATGGTTAATATTTTAGATTAACTATAAGTTAAGTATAACCTTTAAAATTTGTGAATCACTACATTAAACACCTGTAAGATATAATATTGTACAGCAACTATACTTCAATTTAAATTTTTTTAAGTAATATTTTTTTAAAAACATAAGAAAGTGTTAAAACAGTGAAATTTTAGTGTTTATTTGTTGCAATAACTCAATCATTTTAATAAAAGAGCCAAGTTTGTTTGACTACAGACATAAGCATCACAACTAGGAAGTTGAAGAATCAAGAGATTTTCTAGAATCTTTGACATCCAAGGATTTAGATGCTGTTGCTATCACTAAATTGCCCCAAGACACCCATGAAGCCAGCATGTGGACCCTAGAATGCAACTGTAGCACAGACAGACAAAAAAATCATCCCCATAGCCGTGTTTGCTAATGGCAGGAACAAAATACAAGAAAGAAAAGTACTGCTGAACCGAACTCCTACAAAACACAAGAAGCATCTCATTGCCAAAACTAACTTACATCCAGAATTCCTTGTACAAGAGGATCTAAGAAAATACACTCTTTTTGCTTTCTGGCTTCTGTAGTAAAGCACACTGGAAGGACTGAGATCAGCTGCTGACTGACAATCCACCACAACCATCACTGCACTACAACTCCAATGTTTTTCATAGAAAACACATAGGTACATGTAGGTCTAGAAGGAAAGACACTAAAATATTAAGAATACTTTCCCATGAAACAGGACAATATGGACAAATTTTATGTTTGTTTTTTTTTTATCTTCCAAATTTTCTACAATGAATATGCAATACTTTTATCATGAAAACATAAAATACTTTTTAAAGTATGATGTACTGTTGCTGATAAAATATAATTTATTGTTAATGATGCAATTCATCTCATTTTACTTTTAAAATTTAATATAACTCCATTCTTTACTTCTACCACCCAAAATTAGCCTCACACAAAGGTCTAGAAAAGTATTTTTAAAAAAGAATTTCTGAAAAGTGTTAACCACTGCACATATTTTTATTTTGCTATGACAGATGTCTGTATATGATTTGTTTTCATAATTGGAAACTACACAGGAACCATCATTTTTTTGCACACAAATAATCAAGAAACGGATTATTGATTAAGCTAAGTAGATTTCCCCATGATTAGTAATGATATGAAAAGAACTTGTCAACAAAGTTTATAAAAAAAAAACTAAAGACTTAAGAAAATATGATATTCTGATAACAGGTATAGGAGCAAAAAGAAAGAGAAACCAAAAAAATTATAGGACTTTATCTGTGTATATCTTATTCACCTCAGAAAAGGGATTGGTTTTAACAGAAAATTCCAAAAGGGTAATAGTCTTATTGTTTTCTATTCAGTGGGCCAGAAGGGAAAAACATAAAAAGTGAAGAGCTGATGAATAAGTGTGGCCAATTCTAGACTCTCAATTCAGTGAAGGGAATTGTGGTTTTTCAAGCAACATTTAGAATCCATTTTTCTGCCACCATTTGTCTCTATTCCATATCGAATGTTCTATCTTTCTAGCCAGCCACTCTGATAAAATGTAAGCAAAGAACCAGTGATGTTATAAATGAAGTACTTAGAAACTTGCAGTAATAGGAGATATTAATAATAACCTTAATGAAAATTTGTAGCATCTCAATTCATCATTTGAAAAACTAGCAACAAATGGTAATTCGTGCTGTTGTCAAGAGCTCAGGGAAAAAAATCTATTAATTAAAAATGTGTAAGTACAAAGCTGCAGTACTATAATCTTCACTGAGTTGTATGAGTATTCTGTGAATTACCTCTCAGTGTTCCTTAGATTTTCTTTTCCTAGGAGTAGACACCTGTAAGACATTGTTTTTACTAAAAACCCTCCCAAACTGCCAGCAGCTACAACAACCAAAGCAGACTGTATTTCCCCAAATCTGCCATCTTCGGTTTTCTATATTGTGACTTTCTCCTCCTCCTCAAGCTGTAGAGTTAATCCCCATGCCCTGGAACCTGGAAGGGCAGAGCCTGCTTCAACCAGTATACTATGCATACTACGGAAGAAGTGACTACGTGGCTTCTTCGGGTTATTTTTAAAAGAGAAAAAAGAAATTATATTTCTGCTTTGGTCTCTTGGAATGCTTGCCCTATGGAATCTCTCTTGGGATTGTCATGCTTGAAACCCAGGTGCCATGAATAAAGAGGTCCAAACCAAAGTGAGACTGCTTATTGTATGATGGGTGACAGTTCCAGCTGAGCCAGGTCTTAGCCAGCTGAATCCAGTCCTCATACTATACGTAAAAATCAACTCAAAATGAATTAAAGACTTAAAAGTAACACCTGAAACCATAAAACAGAAGAAAGCTTAGAGGAAAATTTCCTTGACGTTAACCTTGGCAATTATTTTTAGGATATGCTACCAAAAGCTCAAGCAACATAAGGAAAAGCCTCTACACAACAAAGGTAACAATCAACAAACTAAAAAGGCAACCAATGGAATGAGAGGAAATATCTGCAAGCCATATGTTGCATAAAGGGCTTCTTATATTTTATATATATATATATTCAAATTATATCAGGAACTCATACAACTCAAGATTAAAAAAAAACAGCACAATACTTTTCCAGAGAAGATATACAGCTGACCAACAGATAGTGAAAAGCTACACAGCATCACTAAAAATCAGGAAAATACAAATCAAAACCACAGTAAGATATCACTTTATACCTGTTTGGGTGTCTATTATTTAAAAAAACAATGTTATTAATAAAAAAACATTATTTTTTAAAGTATATTTTTAAAAAAAGGTGTGACCGAAGATGTGGAGAAAAAGGAACGCTTGTACACTGCTAGTGTGAATGTAAATTGGTACAGCCATTATGGAAAATAGCATGACAGTTCCTCAAAAAACTGCAAGTAGAACTACCATATGATCCAGTGATCTCTATTTTGGGTATATACCAATATCTCTCGAGTATATTTCTTCAGTACCTTTAAGAAATATCTGACTCCCATATTCATTGTGGTATTATCCACAATAGCCAAGATACAGAAAAACCTAGGTATCCATCAACAGATGAATGTATAATCATGATATATATACATATACAATGGAACACCATTCAGCCTTAAAGAAGAAACTCCTTCCTTTTAAAACAATATGGATGAACCTGGAAGACATCATGCTAAGCAAAATAAGTCAGACAAAGAAAAAAAGCTACATGATCTCACTTATACATGGAACCTAAAAAGTCATATGTATCAAAGAAGAGAGTAGAATGGTAGTTAGCAGGGACAGGGAGGTAGGGAAAACAAGGAGATGTTGGCCAAAATGTACCAAGTTGCAGTTATGTAGAATGAATAAGTCCAGAGATCTAATGTAAAGAAATGTGACTACAGTTAATAATACTGTATTGAATACTGGAAATTTTCTAAGAAAGTAGATTGCAGGTGTTCTCATCACACAAAAAAATGTGTAACTCTGCATGAGGATAAGATATGCTAATTAGCTTGATTGTAATAAGTTCTTTGCTAGGCTAAGATATGTCAATTAGCTGGACTCCAGTTAGCACTTCACTATGTACATGTGTGTCAAATGATATGATATACCTTAAATATGATCAAACTTTAAAAAAAAAAATAAAATCAAAACAACCTTTTCACAAAGTCTCATATTTGGATTGGTATACACTGTTCATGACTCCTTCAGCCTTCAGTTCAGTCGCTCAGTCGTGTCCGACGCTTTGCGACCCCATGAATCACAGCACGCCAGGCCTCCCTGTCCATCATCAACTGCCAGAGTTTACCCAGACTCATGTGGATCGAGTCCGTGATGCCATCCAGCCATCTCATCCTCTGTCGTCCCCTTCTCCTCCTGCCCCCAATTCCTCCCAGCATCAGGGTCTTTTCCAACGAGTCGACTCTTTGCATGAGGTGGCCAAAGTATAGGAGTTTCAGCTTCAGCATCAGTCCTTCCAATGAACACCCAGGACCGATCTCCTTTAGGATGGACTGGCTGGATCTCCTTGCAGTCCAAGGGACTCTCAAGAGTCTTCTCCAACATCACAGTTCAAAAGTATCAATGCTTTGGTGCTCAGCTTTCTTCAGCCTTATATCCTACCTCTTTCCACATTATACTTCATGCTCTTGTAGCACCAAATCACACAGATTCACTGTCTCTCACCAACATTCACAACTTTGCACATACTGCCGCTGTCTCAATGGTCTCCTTACACGTTTCCAATCATTAAACGTTCCTAGCTCTTCAAGCAGCCAGTTTGTCTCTCACCTTTCTCGATAAATTATGTCTATTTCACACCAGACCCAATATATGTCTTTTTAACTCAAGAGCTTATCACAACATCTAGCACATAAAATTAAGGACTCTGTGGATACCTGCTGGGTTACTGGATAAAAAACTGGATCAATGCATGAACACATGGCTGGACAGAAGGATAACTGAATGGACTTTGGAAGATGATCAGTAAAGTTTTCTGAGAAGATATATTTTACTCTCAAAAGACTGAAAGCACTGTAGTGAAGAAAGGAATACATTCCAGTTGGGTAGACTAATCAGAAGAAAAATGAAAGGAAGGTGAGAGAAAGCTTTGTGGAGACAGTGAATTCATCTGGAGCAAAGTCCTTATATGGGAGAGTAGTAAAAGATAAGCTGGATATTAAAAGTTGATGAAGGAACAAGGAGAGAAAAACACTAATGTCATATTTTAATACATTCAGGAAGAGGTGATGGAGCTCAGGGGAGAATAGCATTATACTTGCAGGCAAATAATGTTAAGAATGGAGAGGCATTCAATGGGTTTTATTTGCCTTTAAATTTGTATGGGCCGATTTATGGTCAACCCTACCAAAGGCATGGGAAACTACTACACTTCCGGTTTTAAATACCAATGTAAAAATATTAAATATTTAATTTTGTTATTAAAAAATCAGATCCAGTAGTGTATCCACTTCAAATGGAAAAGTAAGGCAATATATTTAGGCAGAAATATAGATATATTTTATATAAATCTTCTGGAAGATTATTCATAATCCATTAAACTAGAACATTATTTTGAAACACAAGGTAAGACAAAGTTTCAATAAAAGTCTAAGCGGTTTCTGCAGACAACTAGAATAGCAACCAAACAAAAAGAACTATGAGCATCCTTCACTCTCACCTTTCTCTTAGGGAGTGAATCTACTCAATTCTGAAGGCTGAATTTTTTTATTCCCTTTGAACAGTGCAGTAAGTTTTTGAAATTAGGCAACAGGGAAGCTGTTAGAGTGATGAGAACAAAAATGGCAAATTCTAAGTTTTCCAGAGCCATAATAAAAATGAGAATGAGATTGTTAATATACATTCAAGGAGCAGCAAGTAGTAGTAATATGAGACAAATTTAATAAATTCAAGAAGCTTGGAAGCAAGGTAGTAATGAAAGTTATCTAAGAATCTCCTAAGTATTAAAAATTGTGGCAGATTATAATTTTCATACAATTGCTGCTGTTTAGTCGCTAAGTTGTGTCCGACTCTCTGCAACCCCCTGAACGGCAGCTCACCAGTCTCTTCTGTCCATTGGATTCTCCAGGCAAGAATACTGGAGTGCATTTCCATTTCCTTCTCTAGAGGGTCTTCCCGACACAGGGATCGAATCCAAGTCTCCTGCACTGGCAGGTGAATTCTTTACCACGGTACCATCTGGGTAGCTCACCTAGTAAAATATTTTCCACTGGGCTTGGATATAAGGAGTATTGATGGGGATAAATGAAGACTAAATTACTTACAGTTGTAATTCGCTAGTTACAGTTGTCACAGGGGCAATCTAGAGATTGGATTGGAACCAAACTTGAAAACAATAACAAAAATTACAATATACAGAGCCTGATTCCAGGACAGTAAATATATAAGGGAGATGACTTCAGCAGGTTTTGTCTGAAAGATAAGCATGTCAATTTACAGATTTTTCAGGAAAAGATTTATGGCTTAAATGTGTTGGCTCTTTAAAATGTTTTTATTATTACTACAGCTTCAACACAAAAGAGAAAGCAAAAAGTTTTATCTATATAGATTTTTTTAAAAATGAACTCTGACATAAGCCTTACAACCCAAACAAAATTAACTCAAAATGGATCACTTTAAATTATAAAGCTACATAATTTTTAGAAAAAAATCAGAAAATGTTCATAATTTAGGACTAGGCAAGAAGTTCTTATTTATATTTGACACCAAAACTTCATCCATGAAAGGAAAAATTGCTAAATTAGACTTCACCAAAATTTAAGATGTTTCCTTTCAAAAATACACACTTTTCATCATTCAAAAATGATGAAAAGACAAGCAACAGACTGGAAGAAAATATGTGCAAAACACATATTCAACAAAATATTAATATCTTGTCCTAGTATCTAGAACTCTAAAACTCACAGGATAAAAAGCAATCTAATCATAAAATGGGCAAAAGATATAAACAGACATTTCACCAAAGAGGATAAACAGATGGCAAATAAGCACATGGAAAGATGTTCAGTGCCATTATTAGTCAAATACAAATTAAAGCTTCAATGTAATATCCCTTACAAGTGTCAGAATGGCTGAAATAGTGACAACATCAAATGCTGGAGAGGATGCGGAAAAACTAGACAGCTCCTATGTTACATGTGCGAATACAAAAGAGTAAAGCCACTCCAGAAAATAGTTGGCAGTTTCTTATAACTGACAGGCAATTATCAGACTACCCAGAAATAGATTCTTCAGCATTTATCCTAGAAA
Organism: Oreotragus oreotragus; assembly: GCA_006410675.1. Classification (NCBI taxonomy): domain Eukaryota; kingdom Metazoa; phylum Chordata; class Mammalia; order Artiodactyla; family Bovidae; genus Oreotragus; species Oreotragus oreotragus. The sequence continues at coordinate 567,535 of SJYX01001563.1, read as the reverse complement.
AAGGAAAACCTACGTTCATGTAAAAATCATACATGAACGTTCATAGCAGCTTTACTCAGAATAGCTAAAAACTGGAATCACCTCACATGCCCTTAAATAGATGAATGGTTAGACAAACTGTCGTACCTCCATACCAAAGAACAGTACTCAATAATAAAAAGAAATGAACTATTGAGGCACACAACTTGGATCAACTGGCAGGAAATTGTGCTGAGTGAAAAAAGTCAATCCCCAAAGGTTAGAATATGATTCCATTTATATGATGTGTTTTCAGGATTGGGAACACGTGTACACTCATGGCGGATTCATGTTGATGTATGGCAAAACCAATACAGTATTGTAAAGTAAAATAAAATAAAATAAAATCTGAAAAAAAAACCCTCAACATCCAAAAAGCTAAGATCATGGCACCAGGTGCCATCACTTCATGGCAAACATGGGGAAAAAGTAGAAACAGTGACAAATTTTATTTTCATGGGCTCAAAATCTCTGTGGATGTTGACTGGCAGCCACTAAATTAAAAGACATTTGCTCCTTGGGAGAAAAACTATGACAAACCTAGAAAGTGCATTAAAAAACAGAGACATCACTTTGTCAACAAATGTTCATATTGTCAAAACTATGGTTTTTCTAGTAAGCATGTACAGATGTGAGAGTTGGATCATAAAGAAGGCTCAGTGCCAAAGAATTGATGCTTTCAAACTGGGTGCTGCAGAAGACTCTTAAAAAGTCCCTTGGACATCCAGGAGATCAAACCAGTCAATCCTAAAGGAAATCAACCCTGAATATTCATTGGAATGACTGATGCTGAAGCTGAAGCTCCAATACTTTGGCCAACTGATGCAAATAACTGACTCATTGGAAAAGACCTTGATGCTGAAAAAGATTGAGGGCAGGAAGAGAAGGGGACAAGAGAGGATGAGATGGTTGGATGGCGTCACTGACTCACTGGACTTGAAGTTGAGCAAACTCTGGGAGACAGTGAAGCACAGGGGAGTCTGGTGTGCTCCAGTTTATGGGGTCACAAAGAGTTGAATGTGACTTAGTAACTGAACAACAACAAAGCCACTGAAATCTATATATCACTGATTTCAAATCTTCTGACATGACAGAAGAAGAGGGGTCACATCCAAACACAGGAGCAAGTAGAGCCATTTTCTGTCAACAATAACTCCCCATGGTTGTACTGGTAACAGCTCTTTGTACAGATGGAAGTTTCCTTGACACAATAAGACACTGTATTTTGAAGTTTTTCAAGAGCTCTGGAAAGAGTTGGAGCAATAATGAGAAAAGTTAAGTGAGCTTGTGTCTAAACATGTTCGGTAGCAGGTGAAGATATGTGTATTATAATAAAAACTGAGGGGGGCAGGAGGAGAAGGGGACGACGAGGATGAGATGGCTGGATGGCATCACCGACTCGATGGACGTGAGTCTGACTGAACTCCGGGAGTTGGTGACGGACAGGGAGGCCTGGCGTGCTGCGATTCATGGGGTCGCAAGAGTTGGACACAACTGAGCGACTGAACTGAGAGGAAAGAACACATGGAGAACAGGTACTGAAGGAAAGAATGATCTCTTTTACTCCCTAAAAGGCCTAAGGCAGAAGACACAACCTGCTTCTTCTCTTGAATCTATCTCCTCCTTTCTTGCCCTCAGAAGAGATGTGTAGAATCACAGTGTTCCACAAAAACAACAAAACAAAACAAAACAAAACAAAACAATATGCTTCTGACTAAATCTATATTTTGGGGCAAATTATCTTAATATTTCCATAAAAAAATTTTTCTAGGGTAAGGCCAAGACCTTTGGTGGAAAACTTTAGCAATTTCATAGATTCAGTATCTTTTCATAAACATACTAAAAATAATTGCTTTTATATTCATCCAGGAAATAGGTATTGAGTACATGTATGTGTGTGTTCAGTTGCTCAGTTGTGTCTGATTCTTTGCGACCCCATGGACTGCTCTAGCCTGTCAGCCTTCTCTGTCCACGGGATTTTCCAGGCAGGAATACTGGAGTGGGCTACCATTTCCTTCTCCAGGGGATCTTCCCAGCTCAGGGACTGAACCTGGGTCTCTTATGTCTTCTGCATTGGCAGGCAGATTCTGCACTGCAGCACCTGGGAAGCCCCGTTCTGAGTATATATTTCATGTAAAAACGTATGACTGAGTGAAAGTGAGTAGGGGCAAGCAAGGTTAACCAACCTTGTCACTGTCAAAAACCAGAAAACAAAGAACAAAAACCCCTTGATTATGAATAGTGTCTCTTTAAGAGAGTAAAAATAATATTACTATTGCACATATTTGAAAAAAATAATAAAACCTTCTGAGCATTTTAGAAGTTTGAGTAAACTTTTTTTTTTACTGAGTAGACTATTTCTATTTACATCACTGTGAAACTGTATGATCTCAGCTGATCTTTAAATTTATCTAGTGTCTTAAAATCTACTAGAAGGAACCTGACCAATGACCATGATTGAAAAAGAAGTCTGACGGCAACTTCTTAGAATAGAACCATTTACTTAACAACTTCCTTCCACCAATCTATTTCTATCTGGTCCATAGCCACATATAGTTCCTGCTTTCTTTCTTTGAACTTCATTTTGAGTTTTGGAACAAATGCATATTTATATCTTTCTCAGATTTTCAGTATTATTTTCAACATTGCAGTTGATAAAGATTTAGTTTGTGAGTTTTCTCTTTATTTGTGTTAATGAATTTTGGCATGCTTTTGTAGCCTCAAGTTCTGAAGGGTCATCAGCTAAGAGATATAAAGGAAGTCACATTAGCACTGATATGGAAACTCCAGTGATCAATTATCTTCTACTTGCACAACTGGAGGATTTCCTCCTTCTGGAAAGTCTAGGTATTGTTGAGACTCCTTAGGGAGTGTTTCACGTGTGTTAAAGTACTGGTTTTACATATCAAAGTATTGCTTCTCCCCCCATGCCTTCACTGATGACTAACTGAATCAACTTGTCATTCATCACTCTGCCATGTTTGTCCTGACTGTGGTATCTCAGTGTAACTCCAAGAAGACAGGCTTTTGAAAGGCACTACTTTTCTTTCAGTCATTTAAGTGACCTTCATAAAAAAATAAAACAAAAACAGACTCAAAAGATTACATCCTGTATGATTAATTTATATAACATTCGAGAGAAGGTAAAACTGTTTACACAGAAAACTTATCATTGTTATTTTTAATTATAATTTGTATTTATTTCTTTTTCATAACTTCTTAAATTTGACTGCCCAGAATCGAACTCAGTTCTTCATAAGATCTGATCAGCGGAGATCAGAACTGCCAAAAAGTTCACTGTAGATACTACTCTATTCATATTTTGTAGATTCTAACTCCACTTCATATTTTCAGACATTTGATCAATATACATTGAATATTCTCACTGCAGTCATCGGATAAGGTATTGTCTTGAGGTCAGGATGTAAGAAAATATTTCTCTAGATCAGGGTGATCAATTAATTAGAAACCTCTGGGTATAGCTGTTCAAACTATTAGGAGTTCACCTAATTGTATAATTCTTCAATTGATGTATCTTATTTATAACAATGTCCCAAGAAATCTTTATCTATCTTACCAAAATCTGGAATTTTTGGTCGGCTGCATTTTTCTGATGTTCCAGTCTAACAAGTCTATCAAAAAAGGACAATGAATTTAGTTCAGTGAGGGTTTTTCTTAGTCAACCTATGGTAATGATCACTGCTTTCTTCTCTTACCGATCACTCTTTAACCATCATTTCTGATTTCTTGCATGAGATTAATGTGAAACTCTCAGATTTTCAAAACAAGTATTTTTCCCTCTCAAAAATAAAAATTATAATTTTCCCATCTCCAATCTCATGATGTTCATCTGCTTTAAATGAATCTTAATATATTTTTCCTTTTCAAAGGATATTCCACAAGTGAAAAGAAGTTTAAGGAAGTGAATATCTCTTCACCTGTCTATTAAAAATTTTATGGAAGAATTCATAAAAATCCATAAGAAAATGACAAAGCCTGATGACAATATGTAAAGACTACAAATACCTCCCAAATAAAATGCAAACAAATGTTTTAATGAATATAAAGCCACATACCCAAACAACAGATTCCTATTTCTCACTTATACAGTTAACAAAATTCATTAATCCCTTTCATTTGTCAAACATTTTGAATTCTACACTTTATGCTAGGTTTTTATTCTTTGGATCGGGTATTCAGTGATATGAACTTAAGATATATAGACATTTTCTTGCGTTTGTGAAAGAAGCAAATATATGGATATTCAGGAGAAATAATGCAGTCAGAGGGAAATAGTTTAAAGGCTTTGAGACACGGGATGGAAGAGAAAGCCAACGTACCTTATGCCTAGTGAATAATGGAGAGATGAACAACAAAATTAGAGAGATAGGAAAGGAACCATATTGTATTGACTCTACAGTGATGGAGAGTCTGGGGCACAGTTAGAGTATGGAAACCAAGGGAGGGGTATGATTTGATTCATCCTTTGAAACACAGGCACTTTTACTGCCATGTCGAAAACTGACTGTGGCCAGGTGTGGAAACAGAAAGGATGGTAGTGGCTTGCATAGTAATCAAGGCAGAAGAGACTATCTCGGACGATTTTGCTAAAATTGGAGATGGTAATAATAAAATAATTTGTTTCAAAATTAAATTAAAATATTAAAAATCAGGTACAAGGTTTTTGTGGAGTCACATAATATTAATATTTTACTTTATGCCTGCTACATTGTCTATAAACATGTTTAATTTTCACACATTTACAGCATTACTACTATTGTTTCCAATTATAGTTTTTTGAAGTTATTTCTTTATACTTTTGTTCATTTATCTCTTTACATTGATTGGTTTCTTTAATCTGTAAAAGCTCTTTCCATATTTTGATTATAAACATTTTGAGTATTATGTGCATTTTGGATTAATTAGACTTTTTAATTAAAAGGCAGAAATCATATATTACTCTCATTTTTGTTACTAAAAACTAAGACTATATGTTGTTAATTAAGGCTAATTAGAGGGTTGGAAAATGCCATGCTTAATGGTTGCAGAATAACTTCAAACATGACTGTGCCGTAATTTACTAACCCATTTAACTTACATTGGTCACAAAGGTTGCTAATTTTTTTTAATCATGAGAAATAATGCTTGTCAGAAAGCATTTACTATTTTATGCATTTTTAGTCTAGGGTTCTAGAATGAGAATTAGTTGATATAAACACATGAAAAATTTAAGCGTCCTAACATTCCTAATAAATATGAAAGTTATTTCTTTTTACTCTCTTCTTTTATGTGCTTATACTTTAAGTAAGTTAATTGGAAATTAATACTTCTATATAATACAGTGTTTCACTTGATCTTTGTATAAAATTAAACATTGCTGTTTTGCTTGGTGAATAACTTCCTCTACAATTCCAGTGGCTATCTTTTCCCTTTTGAATGATAATATGCTAATTTTGTGAAAATGGTACTGCATGTTTAATACATCTCCAGCCCAGAAGATTACAAAAAAGAGAGATCGATGTTCACATGTTAATATTTAAGTATATAAATTAAAGATAACATTCCAATGTTGCTCCTCAATCAAGGAATTTGTGCTGTGGTTCTCCCACTGATTTCTCTCACTCCAGACTTCCTCGGTTTGCTTTCCTCAATTCAAATGATCTCAGCTCAAACCCCAGCATGTCTAAAGGGACTTTTCTTACCACGCTTTATAAAATAGCCCTCTGTGTTCATCCTCCTCTATCTACTCACTTTTCCCTCACATCCTATACTGTATTTTAGACAGCAAATTTTGTATGTACGTTAATTTGCTTATTTTCCTTTTCTGGCACTAAAAAGTCTGCACCATTAGAACTCTATCTGATGTGTTTATAGCCGTATTTTCAACACCCAAAATAGTTTCTGGAAGTTACGGGTGTTCAATAGGTACTTGCCAAGTTAATGGGTTAACAAATTAATTGACTCTAACTCAAGCATCCTTTGTGAAAGTAGAAGTGTCAGTAGCTCTGTTGTTTCCGACTCTTTGTGGCTCCATGGAGCCCACCAGGCTCCTCCGTCCATGGGATTCTCCAGGCAAGAACACTGGAGTGGGTTGCTATTCCATTCTCCAGGGGATCTTCCCAAACCAGGGATCGAATCCAGGTCTCCTGCATTGTAGGCAGATTCTTTACCATCTGAGCCACCGGGGAGGTCCAAAGATTTCTTATTTAAAAGTAACTTTTGCTCTTACTTAATTTCATGTCAGTAGGGATAATATTGACAAAGAGATTCTAGATCTTTACTGTTTCCTTGTACTGCTGAACATTAAACAGTCTTTGAAGTGAAGTGAAGTGAAGTCACTCAATTCCGGGGAGGTCCAAAGATTTCTTATTTAAAAGTAACTTTTGCTCTTACTTAATTTCATGTCAGTAGGGATAATATTGACAAAGAGATTCTAGATCTTTACTGTTTCCTTGTACTGCTGAACATTAAACAGTCTTTGAAGTGAAGTGAAGTGAAGTCACTCAATCATGTCGGACTCTTTGTGATCCCGTGGACTGTAGCCTAACAGGCTGCTTGGTCCATGGGATTCTCCAGGCAAGAATACTGGAGCGGGTTGCCATTTCCTTCTCCAGGGGATCTTCCCAACCCAGGGATCGAACCAATCTAAAATAAAAACAATTAAGAAAAACGACACTTAATTTGGGAGAGAGACGTATTTCTTTTTTGAATATGAATATTTTAATGATCAATGCATAGAAAGGAAGGTACAAACTCTCCTGTTGACATTGCTGTGTGATCTTGCCCACGAGCTTGTCTTAGTTTGGTCAACCATTTACGACATGATCCAGGTCGAGATGGTTGTAGCTGTCAGAAAGGAGACTCTAAGGGCAATTTACATGTTTTAAAGAAAGGTTTCGAAAAGACTCTAGAATCATGCTTAAACTCACAAGCTAAAATCTGTTATTCATTACACACAGTCTTAAGTGCTGTTCCGAGTTTGGGCTGTGATTGGTTGGCATGCTGGCATTTACCGTTCTGCATAAGCCACAGGCACAGCTAGAGATGCTGTTTAATGTTTTGAATCATCACTTTTATTACCAAAACTTTAAAAAATGCCCTACACGATAAATGCTTTTGATTTATATTAAAATGCAGTGGAATCTAATATAAGATAACTGTAGCCTCATAATATTTTACTTCTGGACAACCACTCCCTCACTCTGACTTATTTTATGATTTACATGAGACAGGTTATTTATCCTACATAGATACCACCATGCATCTTAATTATTGATAGGCAGAGATTTTTCTTTATTACTAGTTTACGACCTAACTTATTTTATTTCATTTCTCATGTATCTATCTACCTATCTACATGCCCTATCAAAACCGGAAGAGGTGTTTACAATAATACATTAGAAGAACAATGGAAAAAACTAGACTTGATCACCAGTGTGTTCCCTAGTTGACTGACTGGGTCTCTAAGATTCATAGCTTAGATACTCACGGAATTCAACCATCCTCACCTATTCATAAACTCCTTCCATGTTAACATTAGGAAAGATCAAATCAGAGTAGCTGTCAGTGGTTAACTCAGCCTTGTATTATATACAGCAAAGTAAAAATAAGTGTAAGCATGATAATTCAGAGGTTTTCCTGCTAGAGATGTATAAATTATATTCCTAGATTTTAAGCAACCAATGTGAGAAGAGTACAGATCCAAGATTAATATCAAAGTTAATTACTTTCCAGCTCTTTGTGGAGTTTGAGAAGTCTAGTCTCTTAGTTATTGTTTCTTAAAGGGGCACTATCATTCTTTAAAATCATTATAGAATAATTGGACCATAATGAATCCAAAAAGCCTAAAACAGTATCTAATGTTTTAGGAAAGAGAATATATGTGTGCGTGTGTTTGTGTATATGTGTTATACTGTATGGGAAACTCTCTTAAAACTTATCTAGCTTGGAAGGGAAAGAGAAGAATATACATAGACTCTCATGTTTTGGTGTAATGGCTTTATTGAATTCCTTTGGTTTGATGAAAAGCTTATTAATGCTGACAAATTTCAGGGATTCTCCTCAAGGACTATATGCAATACTACATCACTTCCTAGGAAATTTATCAATTATGCCAACCTGAATTTTACTTATCTTTCAGGGAATTCTTAAAAATAAGACATGCCATATTGGTAGGTGCAAAAGAACATCTAGTTCATTTTTCTTTTTTTTAGGTAGTGTGTGATGGAACAAGCTAAATAAACAAATCTTTTCTATCAAGGAGTAGGGATAACCTAACTCTCCTTAGCAAAATAATTCTGGTTAGTAGCTCCGTAAAAAGTTCTTTCTTCTCTGGTGGCTTAAGAGGGTAAAGCGTCTGCCTGCAATTTGGGAGACCTGGGTTCGATCCCTGGGTTGGGAAGGTCCCCTGGAGAAAGGAAAGGCTACTCACTCCAGTACTCTTGCCTGGAAAATCCTAAGGACGGAGGAGCCTGGTAGGCTATAGTCCATGGGGTCACAAAGAATCGGATGCGACTGAGCGACGACACGGTTTTTTGGGCTAAGATAATTTTCAGCATAATGTAAGCTCTTTACCACCTGTTTCAGGTTTTGATGATTTTCTGGGGACATGGAAACCTTCTCATTGTTGTTGGGCTTCTATTGCCTTTATGAAATAGTGCTTCAAAATGGTTTATCTTGTATTAAATTGTAAATTTCTTGGTTAAATATATGGTTTTGGAAATGAAAACCTCGTAATAATTTTCAGTTATCGTATTAAAACTACAAGTATTGACTATACTAGTAAAATTTCTAAATCTATTTATTTACTTTAGTAAATTTGTTTTGACATTTCCATGAAAAATGGATGTGTTTTTTTTATCCATAATGAGCAGCAGGCAAAGCCACATAATTTTAGACCTTGCTGCAAACTGAGAAAGTTGTAACACTCTTGTGACCACAATTTTGAAAAGTTATTTAAATTAAATTACCTTTGTGTCGTTTTGGTCTCAAAAACATAATGTTTATATATATTTCTATTGGTTGATTTACTCACTAAGTCGTGCCTGACTGTGTGTGACCTCATGGACTGTATCACACCAGGCTCCTCTGTCCATGGGATTTCCCAGGCAAAAATACTGGAGTCAGTTGCCATTTCCTTGTCCAGGGGATCTTTCCAACCCAGGGATTAAACCCCGGTGTTCTGCATTTCAGCTGGTCTCCTGCACTGCAGGCAGCTTTTTTACCAGCTGAGCCACAGAACAGTCCCCATATATTTGTGTGCTTTTATTTTACTGTGGATGTCATATGGAAGGCTTAGATGTGAATTATTTTGAAATCATTTCAGGTGATTTCCAACTTTGTGTTTAAGAGCCTATCGAGCCTATTACCAGGATTTGAACATTGCTGGGACACATGGAGTTACTCGTGGCAGGGCAGCAGAACACAGCAAAGTCAGCCACTGCTGGGCCGCTGACCAGTGTCTCAGCATTTGACCATCAAGGTTAGTAAAAGAAAAAAAAAATTGAATTGAACTGAAATGGTTAATCTCACAGTGCCTTTAGGCTATGAGTTTTCTGTATCTCTTTCACAAATAGAAAATGCTAGTGTCGTGTGGGTTAAAATACATTAATTCCACACAAAGCACTCTACAAAAGGAAAGGATATTTGATTTGTTTGGCTTTAAAGTTTTAACAGATGAATCTATCCCTGTGAGACTACAGACCATTTACCATCACTAGATTGATTTCTTTCAATGCTAAAGGCTTGATGGTACTTTTCAGCACGGTTCATTGTGACTAGAATGATACTTCAAATACACATTAACTAAAGAGTCTTCAGAGGCTGTATTAAGGAAATGAAACTCTAAGTGACAGAAGGGATAATAGCATTTACTAAGAAGAAAAATTTTTGATAAGGTTTATATAAATAAAACTATTGTAATAATATCAGAGTTTCTTTATAGGTATTGAAATAAGAAGTCTTGTGGTTAGTGCTCAAAGGTTAGTGTTTAAAGATAAAAATAATTCTTTCGTACTTTTTAGTGTTTCTTTTAATTTGGTAAATGTGTATTCTGTACCATTTTTCTGAAGTTGCTTTGTTTTCAAGATGGATATATTTGCAAGATGGATGGATACCCCAAATGAAAACTGATAGTTAAGAAACTGAAATCCAAAGGATACTACCAAATGATATTTGATTTTAAAAATCTTCATTTAAAGTTTAAATGAAACAAAATCTCAAGAGACAGTTATACAAATTAAGGACACCAAATTAAACACAATAGTTATCTTCAGATGTGAAAATTTAGGGCCATATGCAAGTGATACCACCCTAATGGCAGAAAGCTAGAGGAACTAAAGAACCTCTTGATGAAGGTGAAAGAGAGTGAAAAAGCTGGCTTGAAGCTCAACATTCACAAAATGAGGATCATGGTATCCATCACTTCATGGCAAATAGAGAAAAAGTGGAAACAGTGACAGATTTTATTTTCTTGGGCAACAAAGTTACTGCAGACAGGACTGTGTCCATGAAATTTAAAGACGCTTGCACCTTGGAAGGAAAGATATGACAACCCTAGACAGTGTATTAAAAAGCAAAGACATCATTTTGCTGACAAAATCTTTATTGTCAAACCTATAGTTTTTCCAGTAGTCATGTACAGATGTAAGAGTTGGACCATAAAGAAGACTGAGCAGTGAAGAATTGATGCTTTTGAACTGTGGTGTTGCAGAAGACTCTTGAGAGTCCCTTGGACTGCAAGGAGATCCAGCCAGTCCATCCTAAAGGAGATCAGTCCTGAATATTCATTGGAAAGACTGATGCTGAAGCTGAAGCTCCAAAACTTTGGTCATCCGATGCAAAGAGCTGACTCATTCAAGAAGACCCTGAAGCAGGGAAAGATTGAGGCAGGAGGAGAAGGGGACGACAGAGGATGAGATGGTTGGATGGCATCACCGATTCTCAACGGACATGAGCTTGAGCAAACTCTGGGAGAGAGTGAAGGACAGGGAAACCTGACATGCTGCAGTCCATGTGGTCGCACAGAGTCAGACACGACTTAGGGAAAAAACAACAAATGTTCTACATTTTCCAAATATTTACTTTTAAAAAATAGAAAGAAAAAAATACACTAGTCCATGATTGTTAAAGGAGGCAAGCCAGTTAGGGCAGTTAAAGAAACCATGTAACAACAATTTCTGCTAATACAGGGCTTTCCCGATGGCTCAGTGGGTAAAGAATCTGCCTGCAATGCAGGATACACAGGAAACATGGGTTTGCTCTCTGGGTCAGGAAGATCCCTTGGAAGAGGAAATGGCAACCCACTCCAGTATTCTTGCCTGGAAAATTCCATGGATAGTGGAGCTTCAGTTCAGTTCAGCCACTCAGTCATGTCCGACTCTTTGCAACTGCATGAAATGCAGCACGCCAGACCTCTCTGTCCATCACCAACTCCCAGAGTCCACCCAAACCCATGTCCATCTAGTCGGTGATGCCATCCAACCATCTCATCCTCTGTCGTCCCCTTCTTCTCCTGCCCTCAATCTTTCCCAGCCTCAGGGTCTTCTCAAATGAGTCAGCTCTTCACATCAGGTGGCTAAAGTATTGGAGTTTAAGCTTCAACATCAGTGCTTCCAATGAACACCCAGGACTGATCTCCTTTAGGATGGACTGGTTGGATCTCCTTGCAGTCCAAGGGACTCTCAAGAGTCTTCTCCAACACCACAGTTCAAAAGCATCAATTCTTTGGCACTCAGCTTTCATTATAGTCCAACTCTCACATCCATACATGGCCACTGGAAAACTAGACGGACCTTTTTGGCAAAGTAATGTCTCTGCTTTTTAATATGCTGTCTAGGTTGGTCATAACTTTCCTTCCAAGGAGTAAGCGTGGAGCTTACAGTGGACCTTGGCAGACTACAATTCACAGGGTTGCAAAGAGTCAATGTAGTTTCTTGGGTGGTGGAGCAGAATTAAGTTTCTAACACTTTAATTAATCCAAATTAGATTTGTTCTTCATTCCCTGCCTTCCTCATTCAGTAAGAGTTCCCCACACTGGTTTTGTCCTTTTTTGAAGTTCTTTAGAGCTTTTGGTCCAAACTTCCTGAGTGGGTGATTTGTGCATAGAGTTATAGTCTAGTGTATGCTAGCTTTGTCTCTTCAAAGGTTCTGATATCCATGTTTTTCCAGTCTCCCTACCATGGTAGACACTCAAAAATACTTACTGACTGACTGACTTTAAAGAATGTTTGCATGTCATAATTTATTATGGTAATGTTCACAGTGTTTCGGGAATCCCCAGGGGGCCTGCCAATGCAGTAACGAGACACTGCTGGATCCCTGGGTCAGGAAGATCCCTTGGAGGGCACAGCAACCCACTCCGGGATTCTTGCCTGGAGAATCCCATGGACAGAGGAGACGGGCGGGCTATGGTCTGTAGGGTCAGAGAGAGGTGGACACGGCCGCAGTGGCTTAGCAGGCATAGACACATACCCAGTGTTTTAGTCTCCAAGAGGAAAGAAAAAAATCATTTTCCATTCCCAATGAGCATTCATTGTGTTACTATGAGTCTTATAAAAATAAAAATACTCATTATGGAATTAAACTTTTTGATTTCTAAGATGTGACTTAGTTTACTCTGGCTTAAAATTAATTCTGAATAACAGTCCTTCCTCCGTTCCATTTATTGCTAAAATCCACACAAGAACGAGAAAGAAAACAAATAACTTGAACATAAATACTTCAGTTGAACTACTGTCAAACGATGGGATGTTAATCATAATTATGAATTCAATGGCACTATTTTATATCAAACAAGCAAACATCAATAAACAAATAAATCCAAGCAAACTAGCTCTCACGCCATGATTTCTGGGCTTTGCCTCATAAAGAGAGGAACCTTGCTGCTCTATTCTCTCCATCCCTCCCCTGTGTCTGCCTCTTGCTTTAAAGACCCAGTTCCTTTCCTTAACAAAAACTTGACTGTGAGTGCTGTATTTAGGGTTGCCCAGAAAACTGATCTCTCTCAATTAATGGCTCAGATTGTTTGAAACTTCCAAGAAAATAATGTTTATAGACACTGGAAGCGAAACATTCGATTCTAAGCCATTCTCAGCAACAAAGAAGGTTCTTGGAGCCAGCGGCGGAGCAGGCCCTGCGGCGGAGCCGGCCCCGCGGCGGTGCAGGCTGGGGAGGGTGACTTGCTGCCATCGCGCCTCTTCGGTGAAGACCCCACACTGGGGCGATAACTGTGGGACGAGCGCCTTGCAAGGACAGCAGCGCTACCCTGGTTCCTGGCGGGAAAGGAGCCATGTCTCGGGCGATGGAGCTGGATTTCCCTTCGGAACCAATCTGGGTTAGCAGTGGATTTGGTCTCCTTCGAATGGTAAGGAAAGTTGAGACATATTCAGTTGTCAGTCTCTAACAAGAGTATTTATAGAGACCTTGTCTGCTTAGAGGATGGGCCATGAAAACATACCACAAAAGATACAGTAGAAATGTGAATTTCAAAATTCACTATTTCAGGTCCAGTTTATCATCTAAGAAAATACATTCTTAACAAGATACAAAAACTATTTACTATTAATAAACAAAAATACAAAACTATAATGGCAATTGAAATGCAACTGAAAGAGATAAAAATTTTCAGCTCATCTCAAATTTAATAGTCAATTTAAAATACACTCTAAAAGAGGGGAATAACAAGATTATTTCAGAAAGACAAAGTCTAGAAAGTACAATTTAGAATTTCAAAATTACAGCAAACTGAGAAACAATTTAATGCAAAAAATTCAAAAATGAAAACTAAAAACCATGAGTTAAAAGCTTAATAATTCCAGAAATACTGAGAGTATCATTGAATGAGTATGTTTGTGTGTGTGTATGTATACATCTGGGCAGGAAGCATATTAAGTGAAGAATGTGAGAAAACTGTCTAAAGTTATAGCTGCAATCATTAAAAAGCTTATATTTCCTTTATGTTTAGATAAAATACAGATTCAAAATATGTGTTAATAATAAGGAAATTAAAAAAAAAAGAAATGAAACAAAGACAATCCAAAATAAAAGTCTACAGGAAAATATTAAAGAAATTACAAAATTCTAAGATAGGACAAAACAAAGATAATCTATATGTTACTTAGAAGAAATAAATCTCAAACCAAATGACATAAAGTTGAAAAATAAAAGTAACAAAATTAGTCCTTGAATACCAGATATATGCAATCAAAAGGGGACATTATACTAAAAAAAAAAAAGAAAAGAAAAACAAACAAAAAAATTCCACCCAAACAAACGAAATAAGGATGATGCTAATTTAAAGTAAGTTTTTCAGTCATAAAATGAAGCAATAGAACATAATTACATATTGATAAGATGTGCAATTTAGTTTGGGGCAGAAATAATTTTCAAAAAAGATAAAAATTTATGACGTATGTTAGATTGAATTCCAAATTGACCCTAAATGACCCCTGACCTTGATGTCCTCACCCCTTAAACATGGGCAAAACCTGTATCTGGAGATACAAATCCTATGATTATGGTCAGTTATAGGGCAAAAGTAAACAAGTAATTATGGGCCCATATCGATTATATGAAGACAGGGAGATTATCTGAGATGTCTCTAACGTAATCACATGGGCCTTTAAAAGAGATAGGCTTTTTCTGGAGAGAGAAATTCAAAGCTTGAGAGAGATTAGGCACCAGTGACAGCCAGCAAGAAATCAGGGACTTCAGTACTAAAACTGTAAGCCAATAACCTGAGTGAGTGTGGAAGCAGATTCTTCTTCAGAGCTCCTACCCCTGCTAACACCCTGATGTCAGCCTTCCAAGATCCTGAGCAGAGAACATAGTCGTATCATGCCTGAACTTCCAATACAAAAATCTGTGACTCAATAAATGGGTGTTCTTTTAAGCCTCTACGTTCGTGACAGTGTCTTAAGTAGTCATAGAATTCTTGTACATAGAACTACAGTGTGCTAAAATACTGAATTAAGGAGATCTATACAAGGTCAGCAAGGTATTATGGAGAAATGGGTAAGATGGGGAGGGCAATTCAAACCGCTTGCATTGTAAAATCATGAGCCGCAGCCACAGCTGAAGCCCCAAGTAGAGCTTAGAGCCCTGCAGAAAAGCACCGCTCATGAGCAGCCCTGGTTGCACTCCTCGCACCCCTCAAGTCAGGGCCTGGAATTTCGGGTATGGCTTCTGGAAGAGTTTCAGAAGGAGGTTTATCATTCAGGAAAAGAAAAGGATACAACTGTAAGGTGACAGTTCTGGGTCCTTGGGGGCCCATGAATATATCTCCTGTAATGGGTCATAGCACCTCTAGAAGTAAACCTATCTGTGGTTCCACATTGTTTATCCCTCTCACACAGCATCACATCTCTTGAAATGAGACCCTTGAAGCAGCAGTAATTAATGTCGTCTTACTTTTTTTATATATTCAGGGATATAGACCTGTCTGGGTTCCCAGGCAGTGCTAGTGGCAAGAAATCACCTGCCAGTGCAGGAGATGTAAGAGACACAGGGTTGGATCCTTGGGTTGGGAAGATCCTCTGGAGGAGGGCATGACAACTCACTTCGGTATTCTTGCTTGGAGAATTCCAAGGACAGAGGAGACTGATCCATAGGATCACATAAAGTTGGACATGACTACAGCGACTCAACTATCACCACGACCATCACCATAGACCTATATGACTCAAGGTTCCCGTCCTGCAGAGCTTTCAGGTCACCAGTCTATCCTTAGAGTTCTTGGCTGCACGGCCTCTAAGTCAGTTGCTGTCTTTGGAAGGTTTTCTTATGGTGATATTTTTATAGTTGAATATACAATATCATATTCACTCACCTAGGTAATAATTTCCCTACATTTCACACTTAGAAATTTTCTTTCAGCCTTTATATATATATATAACAATATTTGTAAATAGGATTCCCTCTAAACCAGAGAAAAGTCTTGGTCCTTTGTTAATAAAAAGTATTGAAAGTAGTCACTATGAAAAACTCAAATACATGAGGTTTATTAAGTTGAACTTGCAGAGTAAACAATAAACCACAATAAACAAGTAAAAAGATCTAAATCAGTTTGACCAAGATGAAAGAACTGAGGAAAAATAATCAACAATAAGAAAAGCAAGCATGGATATGCTGAATTTGGGCTTCAGAACCATCTAAAAAGGAGATATGATGGAACATCATTAGAAAGCTTTTGCATGGATCAGAAATGCCGCAGAACATATTGGTTTCTGTCAAACCTACCATCAAATTGACTTCCCAGGTGGTTCAGTGGTGAAGAATCCGCCTGCAATGCAGGAGACTTGGGTTGGATCCCTGGGTCAGAAAGTTCTCCTGGAGAAGGAACTAGCAACCCATTCCAGGACTCTTGCCTGGGAAATCCTATGGACAGAGGAGCCTGGTGGGCTACAGTCCGTGGGGTCTCAAAAGAGCCAGAGACAGCTTAACAACTAAACAACAGCAACCATCAAGGTACAGTGTGCATTCAATGTATCTATATATTCAACTATAGATCCCACCTCTATTTTTACATCTTCTTGCCTCTGATTTTAGTACTAACAGTATCTTTAGTATCTTAGGACTCCAGTCTTTATTTTCTCCTCACCTATACAATTCCTTAGGAGATACTGTTCATCTCAGACAATTTGTCATTTGATTATATATATATTCTGCTAATTTAAATATTAGTATCATCCTCCAGATTCTGTTGAGATGTGTAACAAGGACCCTGTGGATGCAGGAAATATTGCTTTGCTTAACTGGTGGGGAATTCTCCAAAAAGTTACTCAAGTATAAGGCAGAACTGACTCTACAACTTCTATCTATGCATCAATAACCCTGTTTCATCATTTTTTCAACTATTTATGTATGTCTACTAGATTTAATCCTTTGAGAGCCCAGAACATTTATTCATCTTTATGCCAACAATATCTAGGACAGCATCTAGCATACACTGACTGCATTATAAAATTGTGCTGAATGAATGCATGAGTGAGTAGATGAATGAAAATTTGTCTGAGACCCAGGTGGAGTCCTAAGCATCATCCTCCTGTTTTCATCTGGACTCAGTACAACTTAACTATGTGAGGGTGGGTTGTAGAAGGCAGGGGCTGCATGAACCCTTGTCTCCTTTCTACATTCAAGAAGTCCTGGCAGAAGCTGCTTCCTCCAGTTCAACAACTCTCCACACTGTTATTTTTGTTTCTATATGATATGCCTGATAGAAAGTCTTCACTGTAATAGTTTTTTTCCTCATTTTCGTCACTATGATATGAAGCTTAGAGTTGCTTTGGTGCATTTACTATAATGCTGATGAAGGTTCTCTTTATGAGCACTCCTTTTTACTATCCTTATTATGTTTTGCAGGTTTTCATGGTGGTGTTTCATCATTGGGTGGTAAAACGTAACTACTTCATTTTATTTATAGCTAATAGATATTTTCTTATCAATGTAAGATTTCTTTTGTTAAATCCAAGTTCCTTTCTAGTTTCCTTTATTAGGAAAGAGTATTCAGAAGAACTTTACATGCAGAATGATGAACATTTAGTGAAATTATGAAATGTTGCTATAGCATCAGTGTGTGGAGTATGGTGAATTATGTTGGGCATTAGAAGTATAGGCATAGATTTTATAGGAGTGAAATATTTGCTGACAAGATAAGCAATGAGTAAAGAAATTTGATCCTGTTCAGCTTTTAATAGAAAATGTTTTATCTTTAGATCTACTTGTTCTCCAGGAAGGATTATAGTTGATCAAAAAAGATTCTTTTGCCTGCTTATTTTTAGGTGTACAAATGCCTCCTGTGAAACAAATATTCAAATAAATAATTTTTTTCCATTGGGAAAAATAATCGATATTATTATAAGCAGTTTTATGATAGTACAGAAACAAATCTGGATATTTCCAAATGAACTCTCTAGTTCAGTAATAATTAAATCTTAATAGAATAATATTGCAACACACTTTGCTCTTTTTGGAATAAGTTAAATATTTTAATTACAGGTTAACAAATATTTTAACAGGCGTCAACTGAATTCTCAATGCTTTTAATACAATATTTCCTACGTCAAAAGAAACCAAAGCAAAACAAAACTGAAACCATTCTTCCCATTCTTCCACTTTACTGTGGTGCCGTGTGTGTGTGTGTGTGTGTTAGACACTCACCCATGCCCAACTCTTTGAGACCCCATAGACTGTAGCCTGCCAGGCTCTGCTGTCCATTGAACTCTCCAGGCAAGAATACTGGAGTGGGGTGGCATTCCCTTCTCCAGGGGGTCTTCCCGACCCAAGGATTGGACCCAGGCCTCTTGCATCACAGGTGGACTCTTGTCCTGTCTGAGCAACCAAGGAAGCCCACTGTGGTGCTGCCTCACACACATTTTTGCAAGATAAAATAACAGGTCCTTTCCCAAGTTAAGGTAGGAGATATGGTTTTATACAATTTCTTTGTATCTAAAATCAATCATTTAGAAATTTATATTTACCAAGTAATCTAGCCTGAAGATTGACAACCATTGTTTTAATTAAAAAAGAGATTTAATTTATATAATAATTAACATGACCCAGGTAATGTACACTTAGATTTATGATTGTTGCTGGTATTGTTGTGCCTTCTCTTTCATGCTTAAAAAAGGACTTTATGATAGTAACAACTAATCTAAGTCCTTAGATATGTTATTTGACAAGTAGGCATATTATTTGTAATTGTGTATTGCAGCTAAATAGCAATATGATATTTTCTTGGTTTGATATGTCATTATATAATTATTGTTTGAAAATTCAATAAAATGTTAAAACAAATAAAGCTATTAATATTAAGGACAATCTTTCTGTGTGTGTTACACCCTCTGTCTCTAGACTATGAAAGAATGAAGCTGTGCTCATTAATTGTTTTAAAACCACTTGCAGAGTTAATCCCTGATCTACCAAAAAAGAGTTTACAAAACAAGTCAATTGTTTTAAATCTTTGTTATAATTTTGATTCTATTAAAAATGATAACTATCAGTTATGTGCTATAATTTAGTTTTGTCCTTTTCTAGAACATAGTGACTTAATAGAATTGTCACCAGTGTAATTTTACCAATGTAAAATATAATAAATTCTATTTTAGCTTCAACATGTAAAATTGCTCATTTTTGTATCCTTTTAAAATATTCATAGATTTATATTTTATGAGAAAATTTCCAAATTGTCAACATTACCCTGGTTAACAGATAGGTAAACTGTAAAATCAATAACAAAACCTTCATTATGCCATGTATTTCATGATAATAAAACTGAATATTTTTCTTGGGTTCCATGTATAATTTGTATAGAGAGAAAAATAATAAATTTTTAGCCCCTAACATAAACTGTGGAAAATTCTGAAAGAGATGGGCATATCAGACCACCTGACCTACCTCTTAAGAAACCTATATGCAGGTCAGGAAGCAACAGTTAGAACTGGACATGGAACAACAGACTGGTTCCAAATACGAAAAGGAGTACATCAAAGCTGTATATTGTCACCCTGCTTATTTAACTTATATGCAGAGAACATCATGAGAAACGCTGGGCTGGAAGAAGCACAAGCTGGAATCAAGATTGCCAGGGGAAATATCAATAATCTCAGATATGCAGATGACACCACCTTTAAGGCAGAAAGTGAAGAGGAACTAAAAAGCCTCTTGNCTTATATGCAGAGTACATCATGAGAAATGCTGGGCTGGAAGAAGCACAAGCTGGAATCAAGATTGCCAGGGGAAATATCAATAATCTCAGATATGCAGATGACACCACCTTTAAGGCAGAAAGTGAAGAGGAACTAAAAAGCCTCTTGATGAAAGTGAAAGAAGAGAGTGAAAAAGTTGGCTTAAAGCTCAGCATTCAGAAAACTAAGATCATGCATCTGGTCCCATCAATTCATGGGAAATAGATGGGGAAACAGTGGAAACAGTGTCAGACTTTATTTTTCTGGGCTCCAAATTCACAGCAGATGGTGATTGCAGCCATGAAATTAAAAGATGCTTACTCCTTGGAAGGAAAGTTATGGCCAACCTAGATTGCATATTGAAAAGCAGAGACATTACTTTGCCAACAAAGGTCTGTCTGGTCAAGGCTATGGTTTTTCCTGTGGTCATGTATGGATGTGAGAGTTGGACTGTGAAGAAAGCTGAGCACCCAAGAATTGATGCTTTTGAACTGTGGTGTTGGAGAAGACTCTTGAGAGTCCTTGGACTGCAAGGAGATCCAACCAGTCCATTCTAAAGGAGATCAGACCTAGATGTTCTTTGGAAGGAATGATGCTAAAGCTGAAACTCCAGTACTTTGGCCACCTCATGTGAAGATTTGACTCATTGGAAAAGACTCTGATGCTGGGAGGGATTGAGGGCAGGAGGAGAAGGGGGATGACAGAGGATGAGATGGCTGGATGGCATCACCAACTCGATGGATGTGAGTTTGAATGAACTCTGGGAGTTGGTGATGGACAGGGAGGCCTGGCATGCTGCAACTCATGGGGTCACAGAGTCGGACATGACTGAGTGACTGAACTGAACTGAACATAATTAATTAGCCATTTTCACATTAATTTGTTTTAGAAGTTTTCTCTCATAAGATTATAAAGAGTTTATGTTGAACTTGTAGACAGCTGTTTTATAATCACATTAGCTATAAAACTGTAATTATGCTACAAATAATATTATAATTTTATTATATCTACAAGTTATACTAAACAATGCACTTTTAGCTACTAATTTTTACCTTATTTTTGTGCTCTTGTTTTTATCACAACACGATATGCTTGTTTATATCCCTCTTAAATTTAAGCCTAACAAATTCCTTTGAACAAACTTTTACACCTATTAGAGTTGAGTGAAACTCAGCTTTTCCTGAGATCCAGTGCTTTCTGGGTACACTTCCATGATTAATACCAAGTAGTACACAAGACATTAGGTGCTTCCCTGATAGCTCAGTGGCAAAGAATCCGCCTGCAATGCAGGAGACCCTGGTTTGATTCCTGGGTCAGGAAAATCCTCTGGAGAAGGGATAGGCTATCCACTCCAGTGTTTTTGGGCTTCCCTTGTGCCTCAGTGGGTAAAGAATCTGCCTGTGATGCAGAAGACCTGGGTTTGATTCCTGGGTTGGGAAGATGCCCTGGAGAATGAGATCTGAAGAACACTCCAGTATTCTGGCCTGGAGAATTTCATGGGCTGTATAAGTCCATGGGGTCAAAAAGAGTCTAACATGACTGGGTGAATTTCACTTCACTTCACTTCATACAAGATACTGACTATCTAATAATGGTCCACAAATAAGTCTTTGCATTTAACATTAAGAAGGTAAGTAGGATGTTTAATTGTTCCCAAAGTTACTTTCTGCAAAAAAGAAACTGTTCTTGACAAGTAAATTAAGATGAAACTTCTAAACACAGAAGTTTTTCTTCATTTCTCCCTCCCTTCCTCCTTCCCTTATCATAGAAAACCACCATTAAAAAGAGAGCGAAGGGAAAGCCAACTTTGTGCCAACCTGGAAAATCGAAAAACCTCAGGTGACAGCAGACTTTAGAAACTGAAAACTTTCTTAAAAGACCGTGTTCAAAACTCTGTTTTGGAACAAATCAGAAAAGCTGACGATGGTAAGAGAATGAGAATATTTTGGATAATAAAGGTCTCGGTGGGTGAAAGCCACCCACTCAGTTGCAGATGTCACTTGTAAATAATGAACACAGGACAAGCAGGAGCGGATAAGCACAATGTGAGCCATGCCAGAGGAGTCGAATAAATCTGAGCCTGAACTATCATCTCAGGGTAGGCTAGGAGAGATTGGAAAATTACATATCTACTAGTCTTAGCTGTCTTTTAGCTTAACTGTAAATTCCAACTATATTCTTTGTCACTCTGTCTAGAGTATCTGCCAACACACAAACCCATGTTGTGTTCTAAAACGTTATTTATTTTACTAATAACATTCATCATAATCTGAAATTATCTTATTATTTCATGTGATTGCTTACACATTTCTTGTCTATTTTTCTATTTTCGCCACTAAAAAGCAAGCTCTATGAGGAAGGGTTCTTATACAGACACTATTCTGTATGGTAACTAATAGCCATATGTAGCTATTTAAATTTAAATAAACTCAAGTAATATAAAACACTCATTTTCCATATTCTAATGCACAGTAGCCACATGTGGCTAGCAGCTACCATATTTGACTACATGAACTATAATTTCTATTAGTAACAACATTTATAGCTTGAAATAATTTTTAAGTTCATTTTTCATATTTAACAAACACAAAAGTACAAAATTCAGTATTAAGTTCTCCCAAGTCAAATGAGGAAATTAATTCAATTCTTTTATTTCTTTTTGCTCTCATTATCACTTTCATCAGTTTTCTGACTGGAATGAAGGAAGTTGGACATATGGGGAAAGATAGTTTCATTGTCTCTGTATAGCTCTGAATCATTTATTTCCATAATTGTTTTTGCCAGAATTTGGTTATAAACGCTAATTATGTGTATTTTATTTTAAATGAAGCTGTCCTATTTGTTGGGTTTATTTTGTAACTTTACATCTTTTGACACCATGTAAGCTTACATTTCTTCTGACACCCTGGCATCACCGACTCAATGGACATGAGTCTGAGCAATCTCCGGAAGTTGGTGATGGACAAGGAGGCCTGGTGTGCTGCAGTCCATGGGATCGCAAAGAATCGGACACGACTGAGCAACTGAAATGAACTGAAATGACACCCTGAGGAAGCTTCACTTCCCCCTGGAGGATTAGATTGTAGAAAAAAAGTGAAATGCTACAATTTAGCCTAACATGGTGGTGGTGTTTTAGTCGTTAAGCTGTGTCTGACTCTTTGAGAGCCCATGGACTGTAGCCTGCCAGGCTGCTCTGTGCATGGGATTTCCAGGCAAGCATACTGGAATGGGTTGCCATTTCCTTCTTCAGGGGATCTTCCCAACCCAGGGATTGAACTCACGTCTCCTGCATTACAGGCAGATTCCTTACTGCTGAGCTACTAGGGAAGCCCTACCAACCGTATTCTCCTACAATTTTACAATTCTTGTGCATAAGCAATGGTGAAGTAAGATCTAAAAGGGTTACTGCAGGCCACTTACTTCTTCAGCACCCTTTTTTTTTTTTTTCAAACTGATAGATACTAATATGGTCTGTAAGAAATACACCCACTTTAGGTCATTCTGTTCTGGGTCTAGACAGTTTTAGTTTGGTTTATTTTGATTTCTTTCAATACCATCTAAATTGTCATGTACTATGACATGAATTTGTTTGATGGGTGGGGCTGTGTTCTCCCCCTGTTGTTTGGCCTGAGGCCAGCTGTCTGCCCACGTCTCCACCAGAGGCTGGTAGACACTCAAGGCTCAGTCTCTTCTTGGGACACGGCTCCTTTCTCCTGGTTCCTGGCGTGCACGAGGTTTTGTTTGCGCCCTCTAAGAGTCTGTTTCCCCTGTTCTGTGGAAGTTCTGTAATCAAATTCCACTGGCCTCCAAAGTCTAGTTCCCTGGAGGATCTCAGTCCCTTTACCAGATCCCCAGGTTGGGATATCTGTTGTGGGTCCTAGAACTTCCTTAACACTGTGAGAATTTCTTTAGTATAATTGTTCTGCAGTCTGTGGGTCATCTGCTTGGCGGTTCTGTGGTGGGAAACACTCTGTGACCCAGGTCTGCTGCAACCAGAGCATCTGTCCCCACAGCAGGTCACTGCTGACCTATACCTCTGCAGGAGATATTTATTCCAAGGCAGGTCTGGTTCAGTCTCTGTGGGGCCTCTGGGTCCTGGTGCACACAGGGTTTTGTCTGAGCCCCCCCCTGTATCTCTGGAGGGTATGGGGTTTGATTCTAATGCAATTTCACCCCTCCTACCATCTTGTTGTGGTTTCTCCTTGGCCTTGGATGTGGGGTATCTTCTTCTGGTGGGATCCAACATTCTCCTGGATGGTTGCTCAGCAGTGAGTTGCAATTTTGGAGTTCTCCCAGGAGAAGATGAGCACACATCCTTCTACTCTGCCATCTTGCTTACTTGAACACAGCCCCACCCATCAACAGAAAATTGAGTTAAAGATTTACTGAGAATGGCCCCACCCATCATAACAAGACCCACTTTCCATGAGTCTCTCACACCAGGAAGCTTCCATAAGCCTCCCATCCTTATTCATCAGATGGCAGACAGAAATGAAAACCACAATCACAGAAAACTAACCATGTGTGATCACATGGACCACAGCCTTATCTAACTGAATGAAACTATGAGCCATGCCATGTTGGGCCACCCAAGATGGACGGGTCATGGTGGAGAGTTCTGACAAAATGTGGTTCACTGGAGAAGGGAATGACAAACTACTTCAGTATTCTTGCTTTGAGAACCCCATGAATATTATGAAAAAGCAAAAAGATAGGACACTGAAAGATGAACTCCCAAGTCGGTGGGTGCCCAATATGCTACTGGAGAAGAATGGAGAAATAATTCCAAAAAGAATGAAGAGACAGAGCCAAAGCAAAAACAATGCCCAGTTTTGGATGTGACTGGTGATGGAAGTAAAGTCCGATACATAAAGAACAATACTGCATAGGAACCTGGAATGTTAGGTCCATGAATCAAGGCAAATTGGAAGTGGTCAAACAGGAGATGGCAAGAGTGAACATTGACATTTTAGGAATCAGTGAGCTGAAATGGACTGGAATGGGTGAATTTAACTTAGATGACCATTATATTTATTACTATGGGCAGGGATCCCTTAAAAGACATGGAATAGCCCTCACAGTCAACAAAAGAGTCCAAAATGCAATACTTGGGTGCAATCTCAAAAATGACAGAATGATCTCTGTTTGTTTCCAAGGCAAACCATTCAATATCAAAGTAATCCAAGCCTATGCCCCAATCACTAATGCTGAAGAAGCTGAAGTTGAACAGTTCTATGATCACCTACAAGACCTTCTAGAACTAACACAAAAAAACATGTCCTTTTCATGATAGGGGACTGGAACACAATGGTAGGAAGTCAAGAGATACCTGGAGTAACAGGCAAATTTAGCCTTGGAGTATAAGATGAAGCAGGGCAAAGATTAACAGAGTTTTGGCAAAAGAATGAATGCACTGGTCATAGAAAACACTCTCTTCCAACAACACAAGAGACAACTTTACACATGGACATCACAGATGGTCAATACTGAAATCAGATTGATTATATTCTTTGCAGTCCAAGATGAGAAGCTTTATACAGTCAGCACAAACAAGACAGGAAGCTGATCATGAACTCCTTATTGCAAGAAAGTAGGAGACTTAAATTGAAGAAAGTAGGAGAAACCACTAGACTATTCAGTTATGACCAAAATCAAATCCCTTATGATTATTATACAGTGGAAGTGAGAAATAAATGCAAGGGATTAGATCTGATAGACAGAGTGCCTGAAGAACTATGGAAGGACATTCATGACATTGTACTGGAGGCAGTGATCAAGAAAACTTTGCTGTATATGTGAAACTTTTTTGTACAGACTTTTTTGTATGCCTGAAACTAACACATGATAATCAACTATAATTCAACATAAAATAAAAATGTTTTAAACAGTTGTTTTGTCCCTTAAAAAATTGATTCAAGAAAAACAAAGTTGGTAGTTTTTTATGTATAATTAGTTGGAAATTTTGCATTCAACTTTAAAATGTCATTAATAGCTTTATATGTTGTCCATAGTTCCTCCAACAAAAGTTTGTTGAAGTTCATTTCCCTAGGCAATATACAATGAAATGCTACTCAATTTTCATTATTATTACTTACTTTTCCCTTTAAACTTTAAAAAAATTATGTCTCCACCCTAATAAAGAATCTGTCACATCATATGTACTCAATGATTAACCAATGAATACATAAAAGGAATAATGATGAATGAGAATCTAATAAGTTAGTACATCTATATGAACATTCTTTTATTAGATTAAAAAAGGAAACTGTCCAGATTCTCTTTTATGTCTAAGATTAAAAAAAAAAAGACGTTAATAAAAACAGCAATTATCATTGGTAAAATGTTTTACAGTTTATTGATAAAGGCAATTTTAAGTTCTTAAGTACAAAGGTTATATGGGCAAGGCAATTTTGGTTTACATATTTTAAAGATATAGTAGGAAATCTATGTGGTCAGGTTAAGCAGCAGAGAATAAGCAATGTTGTTTAAAGACAGAAGTGCAGATTTCCAAGTTCACCAAAATGGTGTCACTAGTAGGCACACAGAATATAAAACGTAAAATTAAATCTGAACTGCTGAAAACTCCATATTCTGAGTAATTCCATGTTTAGGTTAAGAATATAGGCTAGGAACAGTCTTATATGAATAAGTCCACCCCTAAAACATATGGGGGCTGAGCAAGGAAACACCATCTGACTAAACATTTTTTAAAAAAATCAAATCAATTAGTATAGTAAAATACTATTCATAATAGACTTTATAGACTTCCTTCATCTTCATAATGAAAAACAGAAAAAATTATAGCTTTGAATGAAATTTTTACCAAAGATGACAAATCTCTATATTTATACCAGATAGTTCTCTGGGTGCTCCCTATTAAGACCTGTTAAATGTGGGAGATTTTACTCTTTGCCTTACTCTCATGGACAGTGGGAGAAGACATGAGACTCGGGCTGGAGACAAGGGGGTTCATTTACTTACAGCAATATTAATAGTAGTCTGAGTGATATCCTTTATGCAAGTTTACTGAGCACTAATTTCTATTTGGTGACAGGGGCCACATGATGCCTGGGCATACAATGTCTTGCAGTATAGGACTAAAACCCTGATCATAGGAAATCTCAATCTTTTAAGGATTCTGCAGGGAAACCTGGTCAAACTCTGCATCTGAGAGAGACATTATCTTTATTATTCTGGACAGCAAAATCCTGCCCTTTTTCAGGAAGAATACACTATCTCTATCTTCCAAGTCTATTTGCTACACAAACATTCTTTAAAAAATATTGAAATAAAATAATGACAATGTCTTTGCTGGCAAGATGCATAGAAATATGAGACATTCATGGAGAAATGTCTCCTAACAGTACTACTGTGTTTGACTGAATAATAAATATACAGCTTACTCCTTGGAAGAAAAGTTATGACCAACCTAGATAGCATATTGAAAAGCAGAGACATTACTTTGCCAACAAAGTTCTATCTAGTCAAGGCTATGGTTATTCCTCTGGTCATGTATGGATGTGAGAGTTGGACTGTGAAGAAAGTGAGCACCGAAGAATTGATGCTTTTGAACTGTGGTGTTGGAGAAGGCTCTTGAGAGTCCCTTGGACTGCAAGGAGATCCAACCAGTCCATTCTGAAGGAGATCAGCCTTGGGATTTCTTTGGAGGGAATGATGCTGAAGCTGAAACCCCAGTACTTTGGCCACCTCATGCGAAGAGTTGACTCATTGGAAAAGACTCTGATACTGGGAAGGATTGTGGGCAGAAGAAGAAGGGGACGACAGAGGATGAAATGGCTGGATGGCATCAGTGACTCGATGGATGTGAGTCTGAGTGAACTCCGGGAGTTGGTGATGGACAGGGAGGCCTGGCGTGCTGCAATTTATGGGGTCGCAAGGAGTCGGACACGACTGAGCGACTGAACTGAACTGAACTGAACAGCTTACAAATCACTATAAAGTCACTTCATAAATTATGCATGCCTTGATTTCAGCCAAATCATTAAATATGGTGTTGTAAAACAACCCTTCTACATAGTTTTTGTTCTATTGAAAGTAATGCCAAATTAAACATCTTTTACTTAATCATTATAGTTCTTATATTTTATTAATATTAATTTGTTAAAAACTAAGAAGTTGCAGTGAAGTTATGTATTAAAATTCTTGAAGCAACTCATATTCAGAAATAAATTAGGATTTTGAAATTGAATTTTATATATTATCATCATAAAAGACAAAATGTTTTAATTTCAACACATCATTCACTAATTTTACTTAATATATTGCCGTTTTTACCACCTCTAAAAAATATATGCACAATAAAACAAAGACTCATCATACATATGTATGTATGTATATATACATACATACATATGTAAATTATTCAATATTATATTGTTGCCATAAGATATGTTAATTATGGGCCTTCCAGGTGGCTCAGTTGGTAAACAATCTGACTGCAACGCAGGAGACACAGGTTCAATCCCTGGATCAGGAAGATCCCCTGGAGGAGGGCATGGCAACCCACTCCAATACCCTTGCCTGGAGAGTTCCATGGACAGCGGAGGCTGGCAGACTACAGTCCATGGGGTNGCTGTGGTGTTGGAGAAGACTCTTGAGAGTCCCTTGGGCTGCAAGGAGATCCAACCAGTCCATTCTGAAGGAGATCAGCCTTGGGATTTCTTTGGAGGGAATGATGCTGAAGCTGAAACCCCAGTACTTTGGCCACCTCATGCGAAGAGTTGACTCATTGGAAAAGACTCTGATACTGGGAAGGATTGTGGGCAGAAGAAGAAGGGGACGACAGAGGATGAAATGGCTGGATGGCATCAGTGACTCGATGGATGTGAGTCTGAGTGAACTCCGGGAGTTGGTGATGGACAGGGAGGCCTGGCGTGCTGCAATTTATGGGGTCGCAAGGAGTCGGACACGACTGAGCGACTGAACTGAACTGAACTGAACAGCTTACAAATCACTATAAAGTCACTTCATAAATTATGCATGCCTTGATTTCAGCCAAATCATTAAATATGGTGTTGTAAAACAACCCTTCTACATAGTTTTTGTTCTATTGAAAGTAATGCCAAATTAAACATCTTTTACTTAATCATTATAGTTCTTATATTTTATTAATATTAATTTGTTAAAAACTAAGAAGTTGCAGTGAAGTTATGTATTAAAATTCTTGAAGCAACTCATATTCAGAAATAAATTAGGATTTTGAAATTGAATTTTATATATTATCATCATAAAAGACAAAATGTTTTAATTTCAACACATCATTCACTAATTTTACTTAATATATTGCCATTTTTACCACCTCTAAAAAATATATGCACAATAAAACAAAGAATCATCTTACATATGTATGTATACATACATACATACATATGTAAATTATTCAATATTATATTGTTGCCATAAGATATGTTAATTATGGGCCTTCCAGGTGGCTCAGTTGGTAAACAATCTGACTGCAACGCAGGAGACACAGGTTCAATCCCTGGATCAGGAAGATCCCCTGGAGGAGGGCATGGCAACCCACTCCAATACCCTTGCCTGGAGAGTTCCATGGACAGCGGAGGCTGGCAGACTACAGTCCATGGGGTTGCAGAGAGCTGGACATGACTGAGTGACTAACACGACACTTCATGTTAATTACAAGCCATTATTTATGGATTCTTTCAGAATCCTGCATTAGAACACAAAGAAAAGCAGTATAAGGACACTATTTCATTGAATCTATAACATTTATTCTGTCTATGAGGAAGATTCTATCATCAAGTTTACTCATATTTTCTTCTGCATAAAATCTATTATTCTCATTTAATGGAGCTTACAATCACCTATAAGATTTTCATTTTCTATCCTTATACTATTTTTGTTTTCATTATACTTATGGTTTTCTTTAAATTCTTGAACATGTAAGTTGAGATTTCTGAACCTGTTTCTCCTAACTGATAATTCTCAGATTATGGATCACATTTTCCTGGACTTTTATATGACTAGTATGTTTTGACTGAATGCTAGACATTGTAACTATTATGTTTTTGAGTATCTGTAATTTGATGCCTTCCTTTAAAAGCAGTTTTTATTTTTTATTTTTTGGGGGTTAGGAAGTTATTTCTGGATTAGCTTGATCCTTTGATAACTTGTCAAGTTCACTGTTTGACTATGTCTATAGTAGTCTAGTAGTCTTTAGGAATAGTTTTTCACTATTGAAAATGTGTATGTACCATTTCTGGTGACTCTTTAAAGACCCAAGTATTCAGTAACATCTTCTTACCCTTCTTTGTCTGAATTCAAATGTCTTTACTGTGTGAGCTTTGGCTGTTGTTTATCTTATAGATATAATTTAGTTGTTTACTGTCTAGTCTGAATTTCATCCCATATGGTTGTATAACTAGATACTGAAGAGGAGGTCATGCAGATTTCTGAACTTTTTTTTTTGCATAAAAAATATCTTTTATGGTATTTCTTCCTATATGTTACAGCTGCCTCTATATCTATGAATATCTATGATCTTTATCTTCTCAATACAGGCATATCTTATTAATACTGCAAGGTCAGTTCCAGATCACTGCAATAAAGTGAATAGAGGGATAAAGAGAGTTACACAAAATTTCTGTTTTCCTAATGCTTATAAAAGTTATATTTATACTATATCGTGGTCTATAAAGTGTGAAATAGTAGTATATCTAAAAAAATGTACACACCTTTATTAAAAAATACTTTATTGCTCAAAAATGCTGTCATCTGAGTCTTCAATAAATTGTAGTAGCAATATCAAAGATCACTGATCACATACCATCATGACAAATAAAATGAAAAAGCTTGACATAGCATGGGAATTACTTAAATGTGACACAGAGATATGAAGTGAGCAAAGGTTTTTGGAAAAATGGCACCAAGCCACAAAACTTAAACTTGTAAGAAAGGCAATATCTTCAAAACACAATAAACCTAAGTGCAATAAAATAAGGAGTCCCTATATAGAGGGAATCTATCTCCCCATCACTACACTAGAATCAAGAAAGTGCTTCCCAGCCCTCAGCAGTCTGGGAGTAATTATAAAAGTAATTTTAAAATTCACCTTGTTTGTTTTTCTTCCATCAGGATTACAGTCTTATACTGTCTATTGTCCAGTATCTAAAAACACTCTCTTTCTCTCTTTTTTTTAATGTCAGGAGAGTTAGTCTAGTAACATGTACCCAATTATAGTTGGAAGCAGAATCATCCAGTTCTTTTTTTTAATTTAACTTTTCTGTTGTAATTTTCCACCTTTGACCTCTTGATGCCTATGTTTCTTTGAAGCCTTGGCCTTATATATAAAAGCTCTTTTAACTTTCCTGTTTGCTAATTTCATTGACATTGCTGTATTTCTCTACTTATTTTTTTCCTTTTAGATATAGATCACAGCATCCTACTTTTTTTTAATGTAGGTATAGATTTTTTAAAATTATAACCTGGCCCCTGTGGATGTTAACATTGTTCAGAGTCTGGATTCTGCTGATTTCTTTTAAAGAATTATATTTTTTTCTGACAATAGCCAAATTTTTCATGTCTGTTGAGTTTTGTTTTTAGAATTTATTGGAGCAGTTCTAAAGTAGTCTTATCTCTAGTAAGAGTGTAGTCTTAATTCTGAGGAAAGGGCTTCTGTTACTTCAGTTAAATGTCCAGAGTGATCAGTGAATTCTCTCCATACTGGCTGGATAAACTGCAATGTATCAGAAGTTTGAAACCTCCAGAATTCCTACAGTCCCTCAGTAGTTGGTTCTCAGAAAGGTCTCATAGAATATCATCCTTGTACGTGCATATTAATCTTCAGCCAGGACTCAACGGGTTCCTATGTAGATTTCTGAGACTCCTTCTCTTTTCTGTATGTCTCATATCCTGCTTTTCAAATTTCAGCTCCCTCTGCTGCTGCTGCTAAGTCTCTTCAGTCGAGTCCGACCCTGTGCCACCCCCTAGACGGCAGCCTACCCGGCTCCTCCGTGCCTGGGTTTCTCCAGGCAACAATACTGGAGTGGGTTGCCGTTTCCTTCTCCGGTGCACACGTGCATGCTAAGTCGCTCCAGTCATGTCTGACTCTGTGCTGCCCTGCGGACAGCAGCGCGCCAGGCTCCTCCCTGGACGGGCTTTTCTAGGCAAGAGTACTGGAGTGGGTTGCCACTTCCTTCTCCGCAGCTCCCTCCGGAGTCCCATACTGCAATTACTTACTTCCTCTTTTCTCTTCGTGAATTCCCTTCCTTTTGTCATGGTTTAGAAAGTTTCCCCAGGCAGACATCTTGGTGAATGTGATGCTCACTTAATGTACTTCCTTTCTTTTACAGATAGCAGCCTTGTCCTATGTTGTTCAGGATCTGAAAGAGTTGCTTCATGTAGTTTTTTCAGATTTACTGTTGTTTAGGTAGGGGGTTAAGCCTGATACCTGGTATTCTACATTTGAAGAATATTTCTTCTGAGTGTAGGACTGAATATTGGAAATGTTTCCAGCATGTAAATATGTCATTAAACTGCCAACTGTCTTTGACTGTTTTTTGTTGAAAAGTCAGCCATCATTCTTACTGCTCCTTTAAAGGTAATACATCTTTTTTTTTTCTCTAGCTATTGTCACAATTTTCTCTTGATCTTTGATTTTCAACAGTTTCACTCTGATGTGATCGAATATGGTTTTCTTTTTATTTATCCTGTATGCAATTAAATAAAAGATTTGTATCTGCCTGGAATTCACAGAGAAATTTTCATTAATTTTTAAAATGATTTGCTGTCATTATTCAAGTACTGATTCTTTATTGTTTTCTTTATTCCTCTCTCTCTGGGGTTCAAATATCACACAGGCTAGAATTTTTGACGGTATCTCACATATCTCTTGCATTTTACTTTGTGCTGTATGCTCTGCTCTGTCCTGTCTGACTTTCTGTGGCCTCTGAATTGTAGCCTGCCAGGTTATTCTTTCCATGGGATTTTTCAGGCAAGAATATTGGAGAAGTTTGCCATTTCCTAGGGGATCTTGCCAACTTAGGGGTTGAACCCACATCTCCTGTATTGCCTGTATTGCTGGCGGAGTCTTACCCGCTGAGCCATCAGGGGCCTATGTGAGCATTTTATTTTAAGTGATAAATGGAGATGGTGGTGGTTTAGTCGCTAAGTTGTATCTGACTCGTTGGGACCCAATGGACGGTAGTCTACCAGGCTCCTCTGTGCATGGGATTTCCCAAGCAAGAATACTGCAGTTGGTTGTCATTTCCTTCTCCAAGGGATCTTCTGGACTCAGGAATCCAAACTGGGTCTTCTGTTTTGCAGGTGGTCTCCTGCACTGCAGATGGGTTCTTTACCAACTGAACCATTAGGGTAACACATGTTTTATTTTATATTTTCTCACTCTTGTTCCTCTCAGGGTTTCAGCTCATATGCATTCCATCATGCTATTTCTGCTTTTCTAATTATATGTCCTACTGTGCCCAGTCTCATTCGATGCTCTTCTATTTTCATATAAATAAATAAATAAATAAATATATATATATATATATACATATTATACACATATATAGTGCATACATTTTTAAGGATATTTGGTTTCTTTTGTAATTTCTAATTCTCTGTTTAAAATGTCCCCTTTTGATCTATTTTTCATTTCTTTTCTTATATTTATCATGGTTTACATGTTTGTCACAGTTCAAGTCCCTATCTGATAATTCCAATATCTGAATTATGTGGTCCCTCATTTATTGTCCTTGTTTATGTTAATCTTCAATCATTTCAGCCTCTTATTTTTTAGTATTCTTCAAAGATCTTAATGTATGTTGAATACCAATAAATGTTTAATTAGACATCTGTACAATGAAATGTATGCAGACCATTTATTACAGAAATTTTCATCCAAATGAAATAACTAAAATAGACTACAGCAAAAAGTGGTGGTGGATTAAATATTTTAAACATAGCCTCTCATACTTACCTATGGAAAAAGAAAATTCATTTGGCACATTTTGGTATTTTCAAAAGAATATTCAGGAGAAATATTAAAAATACATTTGAGAGAATTAGTATAAAGTCTAACCATGTGGAGAAGGAAATGTCAACCCACCTCAGTACTTTCGCTTGAAGAACTCCATTGACAGAGGAGCCTGGTGGGCTAAGTCCATGGGGTCACAAAGAGTCGGACACGACTGGGAGACTAACTTTCACTTTTCTTTCACATTCTAAGTATGTGAAATTACCTTTAGTTCAGTCACTCAGTTGTGTCCGACTCTTTGCGACCCCATGAATCGCAACACACCAGGCGTCCCTGTCCATCACCAACTCCTGGAGTTCACTCAGACTCACGTCCATCGAGTCAGTGATGCCATCCAGTCTATTATACAGAGTGAAGTAAGCCAGAAAGAAAAATACCAATACAGTATACTAATGCATATATGTGGAATTTAGAAAGATGGTAACAATGACCCTGTATGTGAGACATCAAAAGAGACACAGACATATAGAACAGTCTTTTGGACTCTGTGGGAGGGGCGAGGGTGGGATGATTTGGGAGAATGGCACTGAAACATGTATATTACTGTATATGAAACAGATCACCAGTCCAGGTTTTATGCATAAGACAGGGTCTCAGGGCTGCTGCACTGGGATAACTCACAGGGATGGTAGGGGGAAGGAGGTGGGAGGGGGGTTCAGGTTGGGGAACATATGTACACCCATGGCTGAGTCACATCAATCTATGGCAAAAACCACTACATTATTGTAAAGTAATTAGCCTCCAATTAAAAAAAATAAAGAAACATGGGAATGCATATGACATCATTTAGGAAGTTGTGTAGAGTGAGATAAGAGGGCCTTTAAGG
>SJYX01001563.1:500673-517687 GCA_006410675.1 Oreotragus oreotragus | reverse complement strand
AGGAATGATGCTAAAGCTGAAACTCCAGTACTTTGGCCACCTCATGTGAAGAGTTGACTCATTGGAAAAGACTCTGATGCTGGGAGGGATTGGGGGCAGGAGGAGAAGGGGACGACCGAGGATGAGATGGCTGGATGGCATCATGGACTCGATGGACGTGAGTCTGAGTGAACTCTGGGAGATGGTGATGGATAGGGAGGCCTGGCGTGCTGCGATTCATGGGGTCGCAAAGAGTCAGACACGACTGAGCAACTGAACTGACTGACTGAACTGATTGTAGCTAGGACTTCAAAAACTATGTTGAATAACAGTGGCAAGAGTGGGCTCCCTTGCCTAGTTCTTGATCTTAGAGGAAATGCTTCCTGTTGTTCACCATTGAGATTAACGTTTGCTGTAGGTTTGTACCAGGGTCCAGCCCCGGTGGATCCAGGGAATTCAAAGTGGGGACAGAGTCAGCGTCTGGGAAAGGACTATTTAATTATAAACATAAAGAGAGATAGGGAAGAATAGTATAGTAGGAAAATTAGTGCAGAAAAGATGCTGAATAACTTGGTTTATGCAGAAAGCTAATAAAACCTCAAGACAAGAGGTTTGCACCATCTACCTAGGCCATTGGCGCCCACTTGAATAGCGGAGGATGCCCCACCTTGGGCGCCCTCTCGCGTGGGTCTTAGAAGCCAGGGCAAGTAAGTAGACATGGTGAGCCTCCACGATCCAGATGGGAATTCAGCCAGAAAATAAGAGAGAAAAGATCACATGGGGGAAACCAGTCTTTCCAGTGACTGGTCCATGCTTTATTGTTCAGGAAAGCCTTTTATACTTTTGGCTGTACATAGAGATCAATGGATAATACAAAATTATGCAGTGTCAGCAGCCCTGACTCTTATTGAGACCAGGCTTTCTCTCTGCATATGTAGCTGTATACACATGTCTTAGATAAGTTTCATCATCTTCTGGCCAGGAGGCCTATTAACATTTTATGGGCCTTTTCTGATAAGGGTCTGTCAACCAGAAAACTTATTTGCCCTTAAAAGTGTTGTTCTTTCCAAAGTCTGGTGCCACTCTCAGAAAGCACTAAATAAAGTTACATTCTTACATAGCAAGGACACAACAAGTTATAACAAGGAAAGAGGAGTACAGTGATCTATAATAAAGAGAAAGTTAACTCCAAAGTCTAGTGTTGCTAACATAAAAATCTACTATATTCCTTTTTCTATATCTCAGTTACATTGATTAATATCCTTCAGGTGCCTAAATATAAAGAATATGGAGGCCTCGCAGCAAACATTAACTCAACAATGAAACCCTTCACCAAACTAATTCTTAGCTCTAAAAGGCTCTATATCTTTAAGATGTTTTAAGCTTCGAGCCTCTCATGGTTGGGGGCTGTAAGCAATCACAAGCTGTAAAAGTCTCCAACTGTCAGGCAAGTTAGAGAGCCATCAGAGGGATTTGAGCTGAGACCCTCCTTCCATATGCAGGAGACCAGTTGGAGCTCTAAGTTAACTTTTTCCAGAGAAAGGTGGCCGGGGATAGCCCCCTGTAATGTCAGAAGAGTATAGCATAGCAGACAGGAAACAGACAGATTTTGGTTTCGGGGTAGACGCTCAGGCAGAGGACCCCTGGAGACCTGACTCGCCTTGCCCGTCAGATCTCTCCACAAGACCTTGTCATGGGTGGATCTCCCGTGCTGGCTCCTGGCAGGTTTGTCATATATGACCTTTATTATGTTGAGATATGTTCTTTCTATGCCTACTTTCTGGAGCTTTTTTTGGTTTGTTTTAATCATAAATGGATGTCAAATATTGTCAAAAGCCTTCTCTGCATCTGTTGAGATGATCATATGATTTCTATCTTTCAGTTTATTAATATGGTGTATCACAATGATTAATTTGCATATATTGAAGACTACTTGCATCCTGAGGATAAATCCCATTTGATTATTAAGCAAGATGCTTTTAATGTGTTGTTGGATTCTGTTTGCTAGAAAATTTTATTTGCACCTATGCTCCTCAGTGATATTGGCCTGTAATTTTCTTGTTTAGTGGTATCCTTGTTTAGTTTTGGTATCAGGGTGATGGTGTCCTCATAGAATAATTTTGGGTTTTCTGTCATCTGAAATTTTCTGGAGAGTTTAAGCAGGACATGTGACCACCAAAGGGAGTTTTAAAAATTGGTTCTAATTCAAATATTGAAATTACCCATTTATATAAACTTGAGTAGGTCATTTGAAATTTTAGGAGCTCCATTTTCTTGTATATAAATTTAGGTAATTACATTTCCTCTAAAATTCTGTTAGCTTGTGCGATGCTCTTGTCTGTGCCCCCACTTCTCTTTGTGTGTCAGTTTCTTAAGCATAAAATAAAGTTCATACTTTCTGTGCTGCTGTGCTATGCTTAGTTGCTCAGTCAAGTCTCTTTGTGACCACATTTACTGTAGCCTGCCAGGCTCCTCTGTCCATGGGGAATCTCCAGGCAAGAACACTGAAGTGGGTTGCATGCCCTCTGTGAGGGGATCTTGCCCATCTAGGGACGGAACCCAGGTGTCCTCCATTGCAGGTGGATCCTTTGCCATCAGAGCCATCAGGGAAGCCCAAGAATACAGGAGTAGGTAGCCTATCCTTTGCCAGGGGATCTTTCCCACCGAGGAATTGATAAGGGGTCTTCCGCATTGCAAGCAGGTTCTTTACTAACAGAATTCCCAGGGAAGCCCTCATAGTTTTTGTACTTTTGGGCATTTTGGTGTACAGTGAAAGTAAAATAATATGAGTGTAAAGAAAGGACCATGAAATACAGGAATGAGAAGAGTTTTCATTCTCACACTTCAAGGACTACATTATAGATCGTTTTCTTCAAATTAATTCTCAGAAAATCTCTCTTGAAAAAAACCTGGAATAGTGCAAATTTTTGTTGATATGGTATATATTAATTCTATAAATCCCATCTGTGTAAAACTTAGTAAAATCTGTAACTACTTCTTTAAACTCAAACCTTCAAATACGTATGGTACTTTGTAAGTGAACCTACTTACCTAATCACTTCAGTTCAGTCACTCAGTCATGTCCGACTCTTTGTGACCCCATGGACTGCAGCACGCCAGGCTTCCCTGTCCATCACCAACTCCTGGGATTACTCAAACTCATGTCCAGTGAGTCAGTGATACCATACAAGCATCTCATACTCTGTTGTTCCCTTCTCTTCCTGCCTTCAATCTTTCCCAGCATCAGGGTCTTTTCCGATGAGTCACTTTTTCACATCAGGTTGCCAAAATATTGGAGCTTCAGCTTCAGCATCAGTCCTTCCAATGAATATTTAGGACTGATTTCCTTTAGGATGGACTGGCTGGATCTCCTTGCAGTTCAAGGGACTCTCAAGAGTCTTCTCCAACACCAAAGTTTAAAAGGATCAATTCTTCAGTGCTGAGATTTCTTTACAGTTCAACTCTCATGTTCATACATGACTACTGGAAAATCATAGCTTTGACTAGATGGACCTTTGTGGACAAGTAATATCTCTGACTTTTAATACACTGTCTAGGTTGGTCACAGCTTTTCTTCCAAGGAGTAAGCATGTTTTAATTCATGGCTGCAGTCACCTTCTGCAGATTCTGGGGTCCAAGAAAATAGTCCGTCACTATTTCCATTGCTTCCCCTTCTATTTGCCATGAAGTGATGGGACCAGATGCCATGATCTTCTTTTTTTGAATGTTGAGTTTTAAGCCAGCTTTTTCACCCTCCTCTTTCACTTTCATCAAGAGGCTCTTTAGTTCTTTTTCTCTTTCTGCCATAAGGGTGGTGTCATCTGCATATCTGAGGTTATTGATATTTCTCCCTGCACAGTCCCACCCATCAATAGAAAATAGGATTAAAGGTTTACTGCCACCTCATGCGAAGAGCTGACTCATTGGAAAAGACTTTGATGCTTGGAGGGATTGTGGGCAGGAGGAGAAGGGGATGACAGAGGATGAGATGGCTGGATGGCATCACGGACTCACTGGAAGTGAGTCCGGGAGTTGGTGATGGACAGGGAGGCCTGGTGTGCTGCAATTCATGGGGTCGCAAAGAGTCGGACAAGACTGAGGGACTGAACTGAACTGAACTGAGCATGGCTCCGCCCTTCAGAACAAGACCCAGTTTCTCCCACAGTCAGAGTCTCCCATCAGGAAGCTTCCATAAGCCTCTTATCCTTATTCAACTTCCCTAATAGATACAAAAAATAATAGGAACAGTAATAGATAATATTTATTAAGAGCTTATTTTAAAGTAGTTAAGAAACTAAACCACATACCCATGTAATCCACAGAATAAAAATTTAATGATTTTGTATAGTTTATTAATATTTGTGCAAATGTAACAATATATGCCTTTATTTCAGTATAATTGGGGTATATTCTTGTGACTATTTATATGGAGCATTAAAAATATGTGATATCTGTTTATTAACTAATGATTGTAAAACTGCTCCTGAAATAAGTATTGAAGAACACATTTGCTGTTGCTTTTACAATATAAATTAAACATTTCAGCTTTTCATCCACACCAGTTCCACTGAAAATATATATTGATTTCATTGCTTTATTCTAATTATTTGATT
Organism: Oreotragus oreotragus; assembly: GCA_006410675.1. Taxonomy (NCBI): domain Eukaryota; kingdom Metazoa; phylum Chordata; class Mammalia; order Artiodactyla; family Bovidae; genus Oreotragus; species Oreotragus oreotragus. The sequence continues at coordinate 513,095 of SJYX01001563.1, read as the reverse complement.
ATTCATTAAACAACATTTCAGTAATTTTTACTATCTGAAAAATTTATCGAACTTTTACATTGCCACTGATTTTTTATCAAGTACATTTAACCTATCAGACATGCAATTTACCATAAATTTCACCCTGTAGTACTTAACCTATTTATTATCAAATTCAAAAGTTTTAAATCAACATCATACAGTCTTTGCATGAACAAAAGCTGTCTTATTCACGTTTTGCTTTCTTCCACAGTTTCCCACAGTTCTCCCACATGGCACTACATATTACATAACTTACAGGGTAGGTCACTATTCTAAGAACCCCTGTAATAATGTGCATTCATTCTTTATTTTAGGATGCAGTGATTACTGATAGTCCTAAAGTTATAACTGTAATGTGAACAGTGCAACTGTTGCCAGGTAAAATGTATTCTTTTAGCACAGTAAGTGTGTAGATATGATTTGGAGGTTTGTTATTAAAAAAAAATACATTAAGTGATAACTCATAACAAAGGAGTCGACATGAACAGGGCTAACCAGAAAACAATAGAAATAAATTATTTTGGTATAGCTAAAATCCTCAGAAGGGTTTTTGAAGAAATAATTGAATTTATCTGCAGCTTATTCTCCGATGATTTTTTTTTTTTTTTGACTGCACCATTTGGTATGAAGAATCTTAGTTCCCCAACCAGGGATCCAACCTGACTTCCAGGACCAAGAAAGCGAGTCTCAATCACTGAACCACCAGGGAATTTCCTGATAATCTATTAGGTGACCTTATTTTTAGTGTTTCATGAATAGTGGACCCTGCATTGTTATAAAATGAATGATACTTTTCACTATATAAAGACTGCTCAATTCACATGTAAAACAAGTTTAAGAGTCATATTGTAATAATTTCAGAAAAAAATGCACTTGGAATTTTATTCATAAAAATTAAAATAATCTGAGAAATAATAATGACTTGAAGTCTAATACTTAGGTTCCTAAAATTAATAAGCTATACTCTTCCACAGTGGTGTAGCAATAAAGAATGTAGCAATTCAGGAGACACAGGTAATACTGGTTCAATACCTAGGTCTGGACCATCCCTTGGAAGAGGTAATGGCAATCCAATCCAGTGTTCTTATTGGGAAAATCCTATGGACAGAGGAGTCTGGTGGGTTGTAGGTCCTAGGGCTGCAGAGTCAGACATGATTGAGCAACTGCGCACACACACACTTCAGGTTAATGCAAGGCAACATAACGTATTCAGTGGATGTGTGTGTGTGTGTGTGTGTGTACACTCATTCAGTTCTGTCCGTTTCTTTGCAACTCCATGGACTGTAGGCTGTCAGGCTTCTCTGTCCATGGGGTTTTATAAGCAAGAACAGTGGAGTAGCTTGTGAGTCCCTTCTCCAGGGGACCTTCTTGACCCCGAGATCAAATCCACGTCTCTTGTGTCTCTTGCATTGACAGGCAATTCTTTACTACCAGCACCACCTGGGAAGCCCTACTCAATGGATCCAAACAATAAATTGAGAAAATGAGTAACTTTGACTTAAAATGTTGAAGTTTGTTGTTTTCAGATTTTTTTTGAAATGTTTTGCTTTACTCTATTGTACTCTCATCTATCCTTATTTTATTATATTTCTAATCAATGATATTAAACCAAAAGGCTGTTTCCCTTGTTCTATTTCACTGATACTGACACAGTTTAAAATGTTGAGGAAACAGCCTGAGTTTGTCATATAGCCTCTGGAGAAGAAAAAAAAAAAAAAATATATATATGTATTAGCTTAGCCCTGTACATGAATTTTTAGCAGTCTAAACTAGTTATAATTTATAATCAAACTTTGGTTCCTTGTGTGCTGATATGATGGAAGTCTGTGTTTTTTGTACTGTTTTCAAACTGTGTTTTACTTATGCTTCTTCTGTTTGTTTCAAAAATGATTACTTATACTTTTAGGTGGTATTAAATTAACATGCTTCTTACTCAAATAAAAAGCAAGCCACTAAACTATATTCTATTTTATTTACATGTCTTTTGTAGCCCCAAATGTACATTCAAACAGAAGCTGGAAATGTCAACTGCATTTGACACTGGCCAACTGATGAAAATGCTTTGTCCTCTTGACTTAACTCCCACAATTAGAACTGTTCATCATGGCGGCTGCATAGAGTGATTTTAGCTACAGTGACCTGTGCCATTATATGTTTTGGAAACGGTCTTTATCTTCCCAAATAAAGTTGCTGCATCCAAATTTGGAAACTGACAGCAGTAATATTCCCCGGCTAAAGCTGGAGCTTAGCCCTGTTATACTTATTAAAAAGCCTATTCATACAAATTAAATCCATTCCATATCCTGGCCTCCGATGACAGGTCCATTTTTTTCCTTGTCTGGTTTGAATTACCTCAAGTCTGTACCCAGAAAGAATTTATCCCTTTCGAGAGACTTCTCCAAGCCTATAATAAATTCACATGGGTCTTCCCATCAATGCAGTGAATTTGCGTTATTATTTCATTATGAGTAGGAAAGAAAGCGGATTAGATCTCTTCCAACATTGGCAGAGCCTAATTCAACCTGAACACATGATTAAAGCTGGCATTTATGACTATAACTGTCAAAGAAAACTAATTGTAAACTGAGAGCTGTGGATAATTATGGCTTTTGCTATTAAACCATTTCTCTCCTATTTATCACAGAACCAACTACAGACCTTACTACTGTTTGCATTTAGTTCTCTGATTACTACGAAACTACTTATGCAAATGAAATTTGATCTATATTCTCAAATTGAAAACTTTGTGTAAACTTAAGTTCAATCAGGCTTTAGTGTATATGTCTTGCATTTTCTTTCCTTCTTAGGACTTTTTTGGAGAAGGTGAAGTAACACCAAGACCACTGAGTCTAAGACACTTCATTTTGCAATGTTTTAATTAAAAACTCTGAAACAGCTGTCTGATATTAAATTTGACACATATGCTATTTGAATTAACTTTCACAAGAGACTTTTAAAAATCATCCCTGATTATTAGCTGTATATATGCTAAGGCCTATAGACTATATACATAAATGTTTATATATATATATACACATATATACTTACAATGGCACCCCACTCCAGTACTCTTGCCTGGAAAATCCTATGGAGAGAGGAGCCTGGAAGGCTGCAGTCCATGGGGTGTCTGAGGGTCAGACATGACGGAATGGCTTCACTTTCACTTTCACTTTGATGCACTGGAGAAGGAAATGGAAACCCACTCCAGTGTTCTTGCCTGGAGAATCCCAGGGATGGGGGAGCCTGGTGGGCTGCCGTCTATGGGGTCACACAGAGTTGGACATGACTGAAGTGACTTAGCAGCAGCAGCATACAGGTATGAATAGCTATGCACATACAAACATGTGTATAGAAACAGATGCGTACACACATACATACATATGTAGATATCCATGGAGGTGCATGCATACATACATACAAACAAATGTATGGATATGTCACCAGTAAACACTGTAAGTTCTTAATGATGTAATGAATATTTTATAATTTCATGGAAAGCTGTATATGGTAGTGGCTAATCACAGAAGCTCTTAAGCATGTCTATTTAGGATTCAACTGCATTTTTACCCTTTACCAGCTACACACATTTATAAAACATATTTATTTTGAAAATGTGTAAATATTATTATGAGCAGGATAATTAAATGAAATAATTGCTATAAACTAACTTGCACATAGTAAGTGTTCAATTAATGTGAGCTTTCAACAATTTTTTTAATATTCTAGTATTGAAACTGTGGATCAGTGTGTCTGTATGAATTTTTATGGAAATATATTTTGAAGTGGAAATACAACAATAGTGATAACTATAATTAAATTACATGCTTAAATTTTATAGGACAGTTCTAATACATGAATTTTTATTCATCAAAGGCAATTACTTAAAAGCTTAAGTGAGGTGAGGTGAAGTCGCTCAGTCGTGTCCAACTCTTTGCGACCCCGTGGACTGTAACCTACTAGGCTTCTCCATCCATGGGATTCTCCAGGCAAGAACACTGGAGTGGATTGCCATTTGCTTCTCCAGGGGATCTTCCTAAGCCAGGGATCGAACCTGGGTCTCCCGCACTGGAGGCAGACGCTTTAACCTCCAAGTAGCAGAATTTAATTTGTATAACTGCAAAAGTTATTTAAGAATAAAAAATTGCACATAAAAGGAAAAAATTACTTATTTTGTCTAATGATCTAGTCATCAGCTCAGAGAATAGTTTCACTGAATCGTATGCAACTGATAATCAATGAAACGAATTTTAGGTTGATAAGATAAGGCTAGAGAGTGGCTAAGATGGGGAAGTAGAAAGACCCTGAGCAGACTTTCTCTCACGAGTCCACCAAAGTCACAACTACCTGCATAAGAACCGCTGATGGAAAAGATGAAGAAACCAGAAAAGATCTTCGACAGTGAAAGACATAAGGAAGGAACCACAAGGAGGCGGGTGGGAGAAGCCAGGAAACGTAGCTAACCTATCACATACATAAAAATACAAAGAGCAACTCAGACAAAATGAAGTAGCAAAGGAATGTGTTCCAGACAAAGAAAAAGTTAAAACCCCAAAAGAAGAACTAAGTGAAGTGGAGATAGGGTTCACAGTTATGATTAAAAAGATGNAAAGACATAAGGAAGGAACCACAAGGAGGCGGGTGGGAGAAGCCAGGAAACGTAGCTAACCTATCACATACATAAAAATACAAAGAGCAACTCAGACAAAATGAAGTAGCAAAGGAATGTGTTCCAGACAAAGAAAAAGTTAAAACCCCAAAAGAAGAACTAAGTGAAGTGGAGATAGGGTTCACAGTTATGATTAAAAAGATGATCAAAGAACTGAGGAGGTGAATGGATGCTCAGAGTGAGATGACTGAGATGCAAAGCTGTTTTTTTTTTTAATTATTATTTTAATAGGAGTTAGAAAATATAAGGATCTGCCAAACATAGGTGAAGAATATAATAACTGGAATGAAAAATACACTAGAAGGAGTCAATAGTAGACTAAATGATACAGAAGACTGGATCAGTGAAGTGGAAATCACTGCCATTGAATAGAGAACAGCAAAAAAAAAAAAAAAGAATGGAAAGGAGGAACAAGAGACCTCAGGTAGAACAAGTGCATCACTAATATCCACATTACAGGGGCCTCAAAAGGCCCCAATAAGAGGGAGACAAAGGGCCAGAGAAAGTATCTGAAGAGATAATGGCTTCAGACTTTCTTAACTTGAGGAAGGAAACAATCACCAAACTCTAGGAAGTAGAGAGAGCCCCACAGAAACGAACTCAGAGGGGAACACACCAAGACACACTGTAATCACGGCAAAAATTATAGATAAAGTGGGAATATGAAAAGCAACAAATAACATACAAAGGAACTCCCATTGGCAATCCACTGATTTTTTTTTTTTTTTTTAGTAGAAAGTGTGGCCAGAAAGGAGTGGCATGATATACTTAAAATGATGAAAGAGAAAAACATACAGTGAAGAATATTTTACACACCAAGGTTCTTGTTCACATTTGATGGAGAAATCAAATGTTTAATAGGCAAACAAAAGGTAAAAGAATTCAGCACCACCAAATCAGCTTTACAACAAATGCTAAGGAACTTTTGTAGGTAGAAAAGAAAAAGCCACAACTAGTAACAAGTAAATTATAATATGAAAAGCTCACTGGTAAAGGCAAACATACCATAAAGGTGGAGAAGGAAATGGCAACCCACTCCAGTACTCTTGCCTGGAGAATCCCATGGAGGGAGGAGCCTGGNTTTTTTTTTTTACTATGCCAGTTGGCATGTGGGAACTTAGTGCCCCACCAGGGATCAAACCTGTGCCCTTTACCGTGGAAGCGCTGAGTCTTAACCACCGGACCACTAGGGGAAGTCCCTGTCTCATGAGTTTTTAAATAAAGGAAAACAGAAGCCTCTTCACAGCTATCTTGGGCTCCAGGCTCCTGGGGCAGAGCAGGCCCTGCGGGGCTCAGTTCTTGCTAACAGTCTTAGGCCCAGCATTCCAGGCCTGGTACCCTTTGCCCTGCCACACACCTCTAGTCCAGTTCTCAGGGTGAGACTGTACGCAAGGGGTCCTTTTCAAGCAGCATTTGTGTGTGTGTGTGGTACTGCCCTGCCTTGCAAATGTGTTCTGAGCACCTTCCTTCCCTGGGCTGGGTAGAGCAGAGGGTAAGACTAGGTTCAGCCTTCACGGTTCCTCACCCTCGCTCGTCTGTGATCTCTTCTTCCCCTCACAGGGGAAAGGCCCTTCCACTGCAACCAGTGCGGTGCCTCCTTCACCCAGAAGGGCAACCTGCTACGTCACATCAAGCTGCACTCCGGGGAGAAGCCCTTCAAGTGCCCCTTCTGCAACTATGCCTGCCGCCGGCGCGACGCGCTCACTGGCCACCTCCGCACACACTCGGGTAGGCCGCAAATCCGGAACACCCAGTAAATAGAACTCAGCCACTTCTCTAGTATTGGAGGGTTACAGTGTCTACCACTGAGGGGGGCAGAGCACTCCCAGAACAGAGCAGCAGGCCCCAGGGCATTTGGGGCTCTTTGATGGGATATTTTGCATCTGCCGTGCTCTGCGACATGGAGCGAGAAGGGCATGGGTGATGTTCCTGGCTGTTGATAGTCACCCTCCCTAACTTGGCTTTTAACGTTCATGCTGATGCCAGAACCATCCGGGGCCCATCACCCTCCTTTCTGAGCACCAGGGACACCCCTCCTTCCACTCTCATGTGCTCCAGCCCCACACCTGTCACCATCTTCACCACCCTGCACAAACACCAGAGGTCTCTGGCAACCTCCGTCTGTCCTCCCTGAGACTTCGGCTGGTTCCTGTAAATTTCCACAGGCCTCTCAAACTGGAAGAAAGGAAGCCTAGGGAAAGAGTATCCCATTTCTGTTTCCCATCTCACGAGGTTGTCACCTTCCTAGAGGCAAGAGCAGATCCAGAGGATGCCTGGAGGTCAGTGTTGGGAACGCTGCCAAGGACCCAGACTAACCAGGTTTCCTAGCCCCAGCCAGGACAGGTTCAGTCAACATCTTTCTGGATCAGCTGGACAGACAGCACTTTTGAAGCCTTTCACTAAGGTTTAAGCTTTTGACTTGGACTTGGGAAAAGGCCAGGAGCTGAGCTGGCAGGAAGGAGGGAGCTCAAGACTGGGAAAAGGAAGGAAGAAGGGCAGAGGGGAAACAATTAGTAGGTCTGTCCTTGGAAACTTTCCTTGTTTTTTCTCTCTTCTTAAACTCTCCTGGGCCAGGATTTAAAGGGCCAGAACAGTCACCTCACCACCCTCTTGTTCCAGATTTCCCCAGCCACCTACCTTGTTCTAGATTCTCTTACTTTGGAACTGAGACCTTTCTCTCTATGTATGTGGAGAACTACGGAGAAAGATCATTATTGATTCAGGCATTATAATCTACAAATATTTTACATGTGTCTCCTCCCTCATGTGATCCTCATAACAATTCCAAGGTAGATGTTATTATCACAGAGCTATTCCACAGCCTCGCTGGAATCCAATTAATGGTAGGTGTGAGCGGCAGGTGCGAGCAAGTTAGACTCCTTTTCTGAGGAAAAGGGTGGCTCCCCCTGCTGGTTTGGAACAAGGATGGGTTGGCCTCCTAGAATTCTTACCAACCACAGCGAAGCCAGCTGGGAGGACACTGGATGTTGTTGTGTAGGACGTTTTAGGGACACAGGTGGACAGAGATACACTGTTGGGTCTCATCTCTGTGAGATGTTTTCTACCACAGCCTACACTATAGTAAAGAAAAGGGAGTTCCCTTCCCAGATGTTAGACCATCTCCCCGAGAGTCTTGGGTGGACGAGGACCACGGTATTCATCTTATCCCCCAGCCGCTTGGGTTTACAGAGAAAGAGCAAAAAGGCAGTAGGTGACTTAGTCTAGGCCCACGTTAGGCGTGTGTGAGTAGGGGCAGAGGCCCGTAGTAATTACCAGCCTCCTGAAGATACCCTCTCCTGTCTCCCTGCTCGGTAAGTGGCAACATACTTTCACAAATATCCTCTCTCAAGTTGTTTTCAAAGGAACTGTTGGTCTCAGTTTTCCCAACCTTTTTTTCATCACTGGAAACAAAATCTTTATAACCTCTTCTTTGTTTAAAAAAAAAAAAATCAAAACAACAAAGACCCCCAAAATTGGTATTTTCTTCCTTTACTTTCCTCTGGTTATTTTCTTTATTTTTCTCTTCTCAGAATTTCTCTATTGGTGATGGTTTTTCTGGGGCTCTCTTGGTATATCTCAGTGTAGCAAAAAAGAAAACTGAGCAGTTAAAACCAGGCCAGGGATGGAGGTAAAAATATAAGTAAAGGTCAGTGAACATGCCCCTCCCCACCCTGGCAGAGCTGAGGGCTCTCATTTCTGTCACTCCAGCCCACCAGTTTCCCCCAAACTGAAGCAGATAGTTCGTAAGCAAAAAAATCCCCTTGACTGATAAACAGCCCCTGCACCCGCCTGCCACATGGAAAGGTTAAACCACAGTCTGGGCCCCAGACTCTGAGATCCTGGGGTGGGGCCAGCCTGCCTGCCAGGGATGATCCCCTGCAAGGTCCCCGGCTCCTTCCTTCCTTTGAACAGCAACGTGACCATCTTGAGGCCCACCAACAGTCCGAAGCCACGTGCCCTCTCTCCTCCCATCCCGGTGTGTTGTCTTTCTTCTTCAAGGTTCCACCGTCTGTTCATGCTGGCCACTGAAGCTGGGGAAACAAAGATGAGCCAGAGAACTCAACTGAGCCCCGTCCCTTCCTCCTCACTCCCGTGCATATCTGCTCCTGGATGATTCTGCAGCACCAGCGAGCAGTGACCCTGATGCCCTCTCTTCCCTCTCCTCTGCAGTCTCCTCCCCTACGGTGGGCAAGCCCTACAAGTGCAACTACTGCGGCCGGAGCTACAAACAGCAGAGCACCCTGGAGGAGCACAAGGAGCGGTGCCATAACTACCTGCAGAGTCTCAGCACTGAAGCCCAAGCTCTGGTTGGCCAGTCAGGTGAGGCCACAGGCAGGACCATCAGGGAGTGCAGGACAGGGACGACCCCAGCACCTACCCTCACAGAGGGATGGGATCTCCGGAACAGATAAATGTGCCGAGCACCCGAGTTGGTGCAGAGCCCCATGGTGGGTGCTGCAGGGAGATCCAGAGGTAGGGAGGATTTCATCTATGTTGTCAGTCTAATGGGAGAGAGAGAGAGAGAGCACACAGGAGGTATGCAGTCAAGGGTCAGATGCATATAATTGTCCCCACATCACCGGAAATGTGCTGTAGTGAGCTCTAGAGGGGGTGCAGTAAGCAGAGTGCCATTTCCCAGGCATCCGATATGACCTTCCTCAGCTACCGACCTGCTGGTTTTCTCCAGGCAAAGGCAGCTGGGTCCCTGCTTCCCCTGCTCAGATGCTTCTGCCTGTCACGCCCTCCCCACCTCACCCCTGCTCCCTCCCACCAGGTGATGAGATACGGGACCTGGAGATGGTGCCAGACTCCATGCTGCACTCATCCTCTGAGAGGCCAACTTTCATTGACCGTTTGGCCAACAGCCTCACCAAACGCAAGCGTTCCACCCCCCAGAAGTTTGTAGGTAAGAGTCCAGTTGGAGAGGAGACATCAACTGGAAGCCACCACTTGTCTAAATCTTAGCACTGGTGGCTGTTAGACCAACTGGGTCTGGAGATTTGCTTGGGGTGGAAGAGAGCAGCCTGATGGTCTCTTAGTGTTCAGAATGTATCCCCAGAATGTGGGGGGAGTGAAGAAGGAGGACATCCCTCATAAGGGGGAAGATGGGTCAGAGTTGAGGGCTCTCAGGATGGTTGTAAGAGGAGAGGGTTAGGGGTCAGGCTTTTCCAGTTTTCGAAAATGGTAAGGACTTCTGTTTATGGGGGCTGAGAGAAGGGCCCTTTGAGTAAGACTATGGGGACTGAGAGAAGGGCCCTTTGAGTCAGAGAGAAAAGGTGTGTATGGGGGTCCCCGGCCATTAGCTCTCTTTATGGAGAGCAATGTAGGAAGTAAGTTTTCAAGACTAGTGGGTTGGGACCAAGTCCTTCTCTAAGATTATAGCCCAGGGTTGGGGAGAAGCCCCTCAGAGGACCTGACCTTGTGGGAGGTAAATGAGGGGTGGTGAATAATGTTACACCCATCCCCAGGGAAAGAAAACAAGGAAGGATTCCTAGGGGAGCTTGGGCTTATCCAGAGTCAGCCCTCCTGAGACCCTTCTCTCCACAGGTGAGAAGCAGATGCGCTTCAGCCTCTCAGACCTCCCCTACGATGTGAACTCGGGCGGCTACGAGAAGGACGTGGAGCTGGTGGCACACCACAGCCTGGAGCCTGGCTTCGGAGGTTCTCTGGCCTTCGTGGGGGCTGAACATCTGCGTCCCCTCCGCCTCCCGCCCAGCAATTGCATCTCAGAACTCACGCCCGTCATCAGCTCTGTCTACACTCAAATGCAGCCCCTCCCTGGCCGACTGGAGCTTCCGGGGTCCCGGGAAGCAGGTGAGGGGCCCGAGGATCTAGCTGATGGAGGTCCCCTCCTCTACCGGGCCCGAGGCCCCCTGACTGACCCTGGGGCCTCCCCCAGCAATGGCTGCCAGGACTCCACAGATACAGAGAGCAACCACGAAGATCGAGTTGGGGGGGTGGTGTCACTCCCTCAGGGGCCCCCACCCCAGCCTCCTCCTGCCATTGTGGTGGGCCGGCCCAGTCCTGCCTACGCCAAAGAGGACCCCAAGCCACAGGAGGGGTTACTGCGGGGCACCCCAGGCCCCTCCAAGGAAGTGCTTCGGGTGGTGGGTGAGAGTGGTGAGCCAGTGAAGGCCTTCAAGTGCGAGCACTGCCGCATCCTCTTCCTGGACCACGTCATGTTCACTATCCACATGGGCTGCCACGGCTTCCGAGACCCTTTTGAGTGCAACATCTGTGGTTACCACAGCCAGGACCGGTACGAGTTCTCTTCCCACATTGTCCGGGGGGAGCACAAGGTGGGCTAGTGACCTCCTGCCCCACCTCAGTCCACCACTCCACTGCCCTGCCTGCAGGAGGCTAGCCCTGTCCTCACCATGTCTCTAGGAGTTGGGTTGTATAGCCCCCACCACTGGCTACCTGACTTCACCCTGACCTGTCCTCACCCGTGCTCCTCCTCCCCCGACTGATCTAAGCGTTGTGATGAAACAGGTCTTTTGCTCATCTTTCTTCTTTTTCTCTTCTCCTTTCATCCCACCATACTCACTGAGTTATTTATTAATATAATTTGTTGAGTTTTCTCTTGCTTCTTTTTTTTTTTTTANAAAAAAAAAATTATTTTCGTTATTGTCTTACTTTCATTTCTTAAGAATATGTATCAAAATCACATACATTAAAACAAAACAAAACTCTTTACCACCAATTGCTACCAAAAGCCCACAGGCCTTCATTATGCAAATTCTGAGTGCCATAAAATGCAGAAGACTTATTTTCTAAAGAGGTAAAAAAAAGGGTATCTATCATACTCTACAGAAAACAAAGGAATCAACGAATACATTCTGGATTAAGTACAAGTCCTTTCTGCCTCTGCTTTGGAAACACTAACAGTTATTCTTTAGGCAAGACAGCAGAAGATCATTTTTTGAAAAACATAGAAACCTAAGAGAAAACACGATAGACGTTAACATTGGGGATTTCCAGCTGATTTAGCTAAGGAAAGCAAACATCGAATAAATCAAAGAAAGAAATATTTTTCAGTAAACTATCATCCAATAGTACACCAGGGCCAACTAGCTTTGGGAAAGAGCTGACTGTTAATATCTTCTCCCTACTCTTCATTCAGTGCCTACATGTTGGTAACCCTAAACTATTGTTAGTATCTTGAAACCCATCACGGTGGAAAAATTTTATACCCCTTAAATTGGCTAACTAAAAAAAAAAATGCAACACTAACCTTAACTGTCTCAGAGATATACTGCAAAAAGATGATTCCATATTTATAATAAGGAAAAATCAGAAACAAAGTCAAACTTTTCAGAATTAAAATTATGAAACTGGAATGGAAAAATGCCAGAGAATTTTTGGAAAGATTCTGCTCCCTCAAACAAGGATGAAACAAAACAGAATAAAATACAGGACAAAAAATTTAAAAAAAAAATTAAACTGCTAGTCTAGTTGTTTAAAATCCTAGCAGTAGAAAATCCAAAAAGAGGCAGCAGAGAAAACTGACTAAAAAAGCAAAATTATTCATTAATACTTCCAAGATCTAAAGTTACTGTGTTTCCTAATTGACAGCACTTACAAAATATCCAGACCATGGGTGAAGACATACGCACACCATGATATATCACCATTAAATTTCAAACCATGAACACAAAAAGAATATTTTAAAAGTTTCCTCTAAAAGCAACTCATCTTGGAAGAAAAGCTCAGAGAAAAGAATAATTTCTACTGT
>SJYX01001563.1:487623-499532 GCA_006410675.1 Oreotragus oreotragus | reverse complement strand
CTCGATGGATGTGAGTCTGAGTGAACTCCGGGAGATGGTGATGGATAGGGAGGCCTGGCGTGCTGCGATTCATGGGGTCGCAAAGAGTCGGACACGACTGAGTGACTGAACTGAACTGAACTGATCGTCAAGTTACTTAGCAGAAATGATACAGAATCCAGAATCTACACCTAGTGAAACTCTTATGCAAAGATTTTGGCATTGTTGTTCAGTCACTAGATTGTGTCCAACTCTTTGTGGTCCTGTGGACTACAGCACACCAGGCTCCCCGTCTTTCACTACCTCCCCGTGTTAGCTTATATTCACGTCCAATGGATTGGTGATGCTATCTAACCGTCTCACACTCTGCCACTCCCTTCTTCTTTTGCCTTCAATCCTTTGCAGCATCAGGGTCTTTTCCAATGAGTCAGCTCTTCCCATCAGGTGGCCAAAGTTTTGGGGCCTCAACTTCAGCCCTTCCAATGAATACTCAGGGTTGATTTTCTTCTTGAACTCCTTGTAGTCCAAGGAACTCTCAAGGGTCCTTTCCAGCACCACTATTTGAAAGCATCAGTTCTTCAGTGCTCAACTTTCTCTATGGTCTAATTCTTATATTTGTACATGGCTCCTGGAAAGACAATAGTTTTCGCTTTACAGACCTTTGTCGACTGGTCTGTATAGTGACGTCTCTGTATAGTGACATCACTATAAAGTGATGTCTCTGCATTTTAATACACTGTCTAGGTTTGTCATAGCTTTCCTTCTAAGGAGCAAGTGTCTTTTATGGCATGGCTCATAGCTTCATTGATTTACACAAGCCTCTTCACTACAACAAGGCTGTGATCCATGAAGGGGATACAAAGTTTAGGATAAAGAAAAATTTGGACAGGTAGCAAAGGAAATGGCAACCCACTCCATACTCTTGCCTGGAGAATCCCAGAGGCAGAGGAGCCTAGTGGGCTGCTGTCTATGGGGTCGCACAGAGTTGGACAAGACTGAAGCGACTTAGCAGCTACAGTGGTAAAGAACCTGCCTGCCAATGCAGGTAGATGTAAGAGACGTGGGTTCGATCTCTGAGTTAAGAAGATCCCCTGGAAGAAGGCATGGCAACCCACTCCAGTACTCTTGCCTGGAGAATCCCAGAGGCAGAGGAGCCTCGTGGGCTGCTGTCTATGGGGTCGCACATAGTCGGACGCGACTTGGCAGCAGCCGCAGAAGCAAAGACTGAAGACTCCTCAAACAAAATGAGAAATTAAACAAAACTTTAAAGGGGGAATTCATGTGACGGGACCCTGGGAGCAGGGAAGTCAAATATGGCAAAGGGAGACTCTAGGATGATGATGGATCAAGAATCTTGAATAACTGTATTCGATAAGTAGAACGAAGTACAAAGTGAAGCTGGTGAAAAGAAGCTCATAGAGACTCTTCATGAAGATTCAACTGACAATACACCGGCTAAGTCAGAATGTATTGTAAGGAAACTTGAACACTTGGCTGGATATGTAAAGTTACATAATAGAAAACTATCCACAAAGTAAAAAAACAGCCAGAGGAAATAAGATAAAATTCACTCTAAGGAAAATAAGAAGTTAAGGATGTTACGTCCGAAGTCCGAGTCCCCCAAAACTGAGAGAATAAGACGTTCACAGCAATGCAAAAGCAAAAAGGGGCTTATTACTAGCTCGAGCTATGGCTCAAGTCCCATCCAGCACAGTGGAGTCGAACAAGAGCCCTGAGCCCAGAATTACAGCAGTATTTATAGGTTTAGAACAAACACAGGGAGTTGGCAAGGGCAGATTGGCTGCAGGGGTTTCCCGGTATTTAGTAATTGGCTAATCTTTATTGGCTGCAGGGGTTTCCTGGTTTTGCTAATTGGCTAATCTTTCGCACACAGGGGATGTCTTTTGTGTCCTGATAGGCTCAAACCAGGTTACAGGGAGTATGCTGATTGGACAAGTCCTGGCATCCGCGGGGATGACCTCACTGGGCAATGACTCAGCTTTTCCCATGAGGCCTACCTTAGTCCCTGAAGCCTGTCATGGCGTTTGTTAGGTCCCAACAAAGGAAATAACAATTAAGCTAAGAAAATAAAAGAAATAAATAATATTATGCTCCATGGCTCAGTGGTGAATAGCATTTATATTATTATCATTTTAAACTCTGGATAATGTTCCAATGAGAAGGCCCTCAGCTCTCATCTCTGGCTTACATTGACGAGCTATACAAGCAAGTGGAGTCAAAAGGAGAAATTGATATCAATTGCTTGGTTGAGTGTTAAACTTGTGCCCCAGAATGGAAATAGATCTCCTTTGTAAAGACTGGGAGACTTATCTAAGGAAATCTCTGTTCATTCATTATCTGATAACTTAGCTAATCAAGCAGAGATTTCAGTGGCCACATGTGACAAAAAACACAGATTTTACAGAATTAGTTCAGAATTATTTTTAAAAATATTGGTTGAGTACCTACTCTGTTCTGATAGGTGGCTATTACAATAAAGATAACTTATCATATACTTCAAATTTTCAAAGTTTTAAAGTAGCAAGGAAGGAAGGCTTTACTTCACTGCGGTTTAGGAAGAGACATTTACTGGGCTTCCCCAGTGGCTAAGTGGTAAGGAAGCAGCCTGCAATGCAGGAGACACAGGAGATGCAGGCTCAATCCCTGGGTTGGGAAGATCCCCTGGAGGGGAGCATGGCAATGCACACCAGTATTTTTGCCTGGGAAAATCCCATGGACAGAGGAGCCTGGCGGGCTATAGTCCATGGGGGTCTCAAAGAGTTGGCCAGGAGTGCAGCGACTGAGCATGGCCGGGAGAGGTTTACTGTGTGCTGAAAGTTTAGTAAAAGACACACTTAGAAGCAAAGACTCAAAAATGAAAAAAAGAAAAGAAAAGACTGGGGTTTTTGTTTGTTTGAATTGTCTGATTAAGTTCATTTCTTTCTTTTTTTTCTTTTTTTTGCCGAAATGCTTTGTAAACACGTATATCTTATGAGTTACAAAAATATTTTGTTTTAAACAATACAATCAGATTCTATTTCATTCCTCCCATTCTGACATTTTTATGATGTTTCCTTTGAGCATTTGCTCTTGTAATTATCTAGAGCACTATACAGGCCTGTGATGCCTGTGAGGACTTTGTAAATGGATGTCCCTGTCTTCCTAGTAAAATCATTAATCCATCCTTTCTGTTGGTGTAGTAAAAGAAGCATCAGGCATAGAATGTCTGAGAGGAAAATGTAAAAGTGTTCAATTTGTCAAGGTCTAAAATAAATCAAAAGCATGGAATAAGAAAAAAAACACACATAATTTGACCAACAGGTATTTAAATGAAAAATGACTAAGATGTTTTACTGATAAAGAGTAGATATGTACCTCATCAATTAAAAAAAAAAGCCTACCCTTTCCAGTGAGATTTTTAGATATAAAAGTAAAAATGTGATATGCCATTCATGTGCTCACTTCCAGACACAGAAAAATCCAGATGGTGTCAAATGTTACAATAACACTGAAGTTTAAGAGTTCAGCAAAACTTTGTATGCAGAAAGTCTGCTGCTCAGAAAGAACTCACAAAGTGTATGTTTGACTTGAATATGCTTTTTAAAACATGCTATCAATTAAAATGATGAGCATTTCATATCCAGTTCCAAACTTCTGAGTTTTCTAGAACAATCTGAATAACTGGCACACTGGACGCAAGATGGATTGCAGGGCACGCTTTCTGGCTTGCTACCTTCTTGGTCGATCTGTGATGCCTCCCAGGCATGAGACCAAGTCTTAGTTCACATGTCACCTTGTGTTTCCTCTGTTGCTTTCCTTCTCCTTGGAAAACAACAGTGGAGCATAAGAGAGAAGGCTTCAAGGAGATCAGAGGGAGTGCATTACTGTGGAAATGAAGAATATTCTTCATTTTTAATATGTCAAATATGTGCGCCCAGAAAGTTCAAGATAGCATTTTCATAAATCCAACTATCAAGCCATGAAAAGCCAGGTAGGGCCTTTAAATAAAAGAAGACAAACTGAGAAAACCACATACTATCTGATTCCAGCTATATGACATTCTGGAAAAGGCAATGATGTGACGGAGATAGTAAAAAGATCACTGGTTGCCAGTGGTTGGAGAGGCAAGGGAGAGTTGAATAATTGGAAAAAAGAATATTTTTAGGGCAAAGAAAATATTGTGTATGATGCTGTAACAAGGAATTCAATCAGTACATGTTTATCCAAATCTGTAGAATGTACAACACCAAGAGTGAATGCTAAT
Organism: Oreotragus oreotragus; assembly: GCA_006410675.1. Taxonomy (NCBI): domain Eukaryota; kingdom Metazoa; phylum Chordata; class Mammalia; order Artiodactyla; family Bovidae; genus Oreotragus; species Oreotragus oreotragus. The sequence continues at coordinate 495,289 of SJYX01001563.1, read as the reverse complement.
GTAAATCACTGGATCTGGGGTGGTTATAGTGTGCCAGTGTAGGCTCACCAATTGTCACAAATGTGTAAATCGGGTGGGGGTTGTTAGTAATGGTGGAAGCTATTAATGTGTGAGGGCTGGAGGTATATGGGAAATTTCTGTACCTCTCTGTCGATTTTGCTGTGACCCTAAAGCTCTTCTAAAAATTGCCTCTGAAAAAGAAAAACAGATGCTGAGTACATTTTCAATGCAGTGAGAAGTACGGTAACCCTCAGAATTCTAATTACCATTGCAGGCATGCATGCTGTCACTCAGACACGCCGGACTCTTTGTGAGCCCATGGACCGTAGCCCGCCAGGCTCCTCTGTCCATGGAGCTTTCCAGGCAAGAGTACTGGAGTGGGTTCCCATTTCCTTTTCCAGAGGATCTTCCCGACCCAGGGATTGAACCTGCATCTCCTGCACTGGCAAGCAGATTCTTCACTACTGCGCTGTCTGAGAAGACCCTAATTACCACTGAGTGATACCTAAAGCATCTGAGACCAAAGGAACTATTTGTGGAAGCCTCCACAACACTGCTTTAGGAAAGAGCAAGGTAGTGAATGGGACCTTCTAATGGTACAGCTCAGAAATCTCCAGCAAGTATTCACTCTTAAAAGGGAGATCCATTCTAACCAGGAGCTACTCTGAGCAAAATGGGCATGGGAAAAGACTAGAGATGCTCCAGATATGGCAGATGTTAGAAAGTGACAGCAAAATGAACCCTGAATAATGAATGCATCACCAAAGAAATCTAATGCTGTCATCCCTACTTTTAGCACTCAAGAAACCAGAGAGATACAGGATTATGGAAAAGCTCTCTTAAAAAGATAAGGTCTTAGGAGGGTCACTTATACAGAAATTCCATGTAGAGCAGATTACTGCTAGTCAGAGAAGAAGTGTCCACATATGTATGTGTGTCTGGAAAGAGAGAACAAGAGAGAAGCAATTTCCACTGAAAAACATTTACAAAGAAATAACCACTGCTTCCATAAAAACTCTAATTAAACTTGGTTTCACAAGAAATACTGTGAAATATTAAAGACCCAAAAGGCTTTTTAGAACACAGGAAATAAAGAAAATTTGTAAATTCTTCTCATGCTTCAAGCATAAGCTTAATAATGATTTTTATTTTCACAACAATCTAAATGTCTGCTATTGGATGCATGGTCAAAGAAAAGTAGTTATATGTGTAATGGAATATTACTAATCCTTAAAAAGAAGGACATTCTGTCATTTGCAACATGAACCTGAAGGACATTTTGCTAAGTGAAATAATTCAGATGTAGAAAAACAAATGCTGCATTATCTTCCTTTAATGTGAGATCACATTACCCTATTTACTTTAGTAATCCAAATAGTCAAATTAATAGAAACAGAGTAGAATGGTGGTTGCCAGGGGCAGGAGGAAGGGGAAAATGAAAAGATGTTGCTCAAGGAATACATTTCCACTTTGCAAGATGAGTAAGATTATAGTCAACAATATTGAATTTTATACTGGAAATTTTCTAAGAGGTTATATCTTAAGTCTTCTCACCATACACACAAAAATATATTAAGTATATAAGGAAATGACTATGTTAATTAGCTTGGTTGTGGTGATTATGTTACTATGTATATCAAATCACCAAATATAAATCAAATATAAACAATTATAATTGTTAATTATACTTCAATAAAACTGTAAATAAGTAAGTAATGGGTTTTGATGTAATAACATCCAATAAAGATTAGCTAGCTCAAATGGTAGAGTCTGCCTGCAATGTGGGAGGCCCAGGTTCGATCCCTGAACTGGGAAGATATCCTGGAGAAGGAAATGGCAACCCAATCCAGTATTCTTGCCTGGAAAATCCAATGGATGGAACAGCCTGGCAGGCTACAATCCATGGGGTAGTAAACAGTTGGACACGACTGAGTGCCTTCACTTTAAACAACTTCAATATCCAATAAAATACTAGCAGAAACCCAGGAACACTTAAAAACATAATATAATTTAGTGGGGTTTACTCCAGGAACAAATTAGTTCAATATTAAGGTTATATATTAAACATAATTTACCTTCTTTAGAAAGTGCCAAAATATCATCTGAGCATTTCTGTAGATGCTGAAAATTTTTTTGACAAAATTCAGCTGTCTGAATCATTAAAAAAAGTCAAAAATTGAAAAAAAAATGGTACAGATAACATTTTTCTTACTGTGATGATATATTAAGTTCAACACAAAAGCTACTTATTACACAAAATGTGTAGATACTACAAACTTTTCCACCAAGTTCAGGAATAAAACAAGGATATATTCTACTACCACAATTATTCAAAAACTGTTGCCATTATCCAACAACATTAGGAAAAATAAATAATTGAGTAAATACTGAAGGAGGTTACCTAACATTTGCAGATNATATATTAAGTTCAACACAAAAGCTACTTATTACACAAAATGTGTAGATACTACAAACTTTTCCACCAAGTTCAGGAATAAAATAAGGATATATTCTACTACCACAATTATTCAAAAACTGTTGCCATTATCCAACAACATTAGGAAAAATAAATAATTGAGTAAATACTGAAGGAGGTTAACTAACATTTGCAGATGACTTGATTTTGCACTAGGAAAGTGAAAGACAATCAAAAGAAAATAACTTACTATGGTACTAAGACAAAAATTAGCATATAATAATAGCTAATTATATAAAACATCAATAATCTTCATGTAATTCAATAACTATAAGCCAGAAGAAATATGATGGAGGAAATATTCCATTAATATGAATAAGATAAATTGGATGTAAAACAGACTTTGCAGGAAATTTTCAAATCATACATTAAGAATATCTTAAAATGTTTCTGAATGACACAAAAGTTGTAAACAAATGGAAAAGCTCGCCATTTTCTTGAAAAAGTCTCAGTATCATCTTGCTTATTCCTCCTATTATTTCACATATTTAATGTTATGCCACAAGGATTTTACTGTTCATTATTTTTTGTCTACTTTTTTATTATTTTAAAATATTTACTTGTTGCTGGAGTATAATTGCTTTCAGTTCAGTTCAGTTCAGTCGCTCAGTCGTGTCCGACTCTTTGCGACCCCATGAATCGCAGCAGCAAAGAGTCGGACACGACTGAGTGACTGAACTGAACTGAACTGATCGTCAAGTTACTTAGCAGAAATGATACAGAATCCAGAATCTACACCTAGTGAAACTCTTATGCAAAGATTTTGGCATTGTTGTTCAGTCACTAGATTGTGTCCAACTCTTTGTGGTCCTGTGGACTACAGCACACCAGGCTCCCCGTCTTTCACTACCTCCCCGTGTTAGCTTATATTCACGTCCAATGGATTGGTGATGCTATCTAACCGTCTCACACTCTGCCACTCCCTTCTTCTTTTGCCTTCAATCCTTTGCAGCATCAGGGTCTTTTCCAATGAGTCAGCTCTTCCCATCAGGTGGCCAAAGTTTTGGGGCCTCAACTTCAGCCCTTCCAATGAATACTCAGGGTTGATTTTCTTCTTGAACTCCTTGTAGTCCAAGGAACTCTCAAGGGTCCTTTCCAGCACCACTATTTGAAAGCATCAGTTCTTCAGTGCTCAACTTTCTCTATGGTCTAATTCTTATATTTGTACATGGCTCCTGGAAAGACAATAGTTTTCGCTTTACAGACCTTTGTCGACTGGTCTGTATAGTGACGTCTCTGTATAGTGACATCACTATAAAGTGATGTCTCTGCATTTTAATACACTGTCTAGGTTTGTCATAGCTTTCCTTCTAAGGAGCAAGTGTCTTTTATGGCAAGGCTCATAGCTTCATTGATTTACACAAGCCTCTTCACTACAACAAGGCTGTGATCCATGAAGGGGATACAAAGTTTAGGATAAAGAAAAATTTGGACAGGTAGCAAAGGAAATGGCAACCCACTCCATACTCTTGCCTGGAGAATCCCAGAGGCAGAGGAGCCTAGTGGGCTGCTGTCTATGGGGTCGCACAGAGTTGGACAAGACTGAAGCGACTTAGCAGCTACAGTGGTAAAGAACCTGCCTGCCAATGCAGGTAGATGTAAGAGACGTGGGTTCGATCTCTGAGTTAAGAAGATCCCCTGGAAGAAGGCATGGCAACCCACTCCAGTACTCTTGCCTGGAGAATCCCAGAGGCAGAGGAGCCTCGTGGGCTGCTGTCTATGGGGTCGCACAGAGTTGGACGCGACTTGGCAGCAGCCGCAGAAGCAAAGACTGAAGACTCCTCAAACAAAATGAGAAATTAAACAAAACTTTAAAGGGGGAATTCATGTGACGGGACCCTGGGAGCAGGGAAGTCAAATATGGCAAAGGGAGACTCTAGGATGATGATGGATCAAGAATCTTGAATAACTGTATTCTATAAGTAGAACGAAGTACAAAGTGAAGCTGGTGAAAAGAAGCTCATAGAGACTCTTCATGAAGATTCAACTGACAATACACCGGCTAAGTCAGAATGTATTGTAAGGAAACTTGAACACTTGGCTGGATATGTAAAGTTACATAATAGAAAACTATCCACAAAGTAAAAAAACAGCCAGAGGAAATAAGATAAAATTCACTCTAAGGAAAATAAGAAGTTAAGGATGTTACGTCCGAAGTCCGAGTCCCCCAAAACTGAGAGAATAAGACGTTCACAGCAATGCAAAAGCAAAACGGGGCTTATTACTAGCTCAAGCTAGGGCTCAAGTCCCATCCAGCGCAGTGGAGTCGAACAAGAGCCCTGAGCCCAGAATTACAGCAGTATTTATAGGTTTAGAACAAACACAGGGAGTTGGCAAGGGCAGATTGGCTGCAGGGGTTTCCCGGTATTTAGTAATTGGCTAATCTTTATTGGCTGCAGGGGTTTCCTGGTTTTGCTAATTGGCTAATCTTTCGCACACAGGGGATGTCTTTTGTGTCCTGATAGGCTCAAACCAGGTTACAGGGAGTATGCTGATTGGACAAGTCCTGGCATCCGCGGGGATGACCTCACTGGGCAATGACTCAGCTTTTCCCATGAGGCCTACCTTAGTCCCTGAAGCCTGTCATGGCGTTTGTTAGGTCCCAACAAAGGAAATAACAATTAAGCTAAGAAAATAAAAGAAATAAATAATATTATGCTCCATGGCTCAGTGGTGAATAGCATTTACATTATTATCATTTTAAACTCTGGATAATGTTCCAATGAGAAGGCCCTCAGCTCTCATCTCTGGCTTACATTGACGAGCTATACAAGCAAGTGGAGTCAAAAGGAGAAATTGATATCAATTGCTTGGTTGAGTGTTAAACTTGTGCCCCAGAATGGAAATAGATCTCCTTTGTAAAGACTGGGAGACTTATCTAAGGAAATCTCTGTTCATTCATTATCTGATAACTTAGCTAATCAAGCAGAGATTTCAGTGGCCACATGTGACAAAAAACACAGATTTTACAGAATTAGTTCAGAATTATTTTTAAAAATATTGGTTGAGTACCTACTCTGTTCTGATAGGTGGCTATTACAATAAAGATAACTTATCATATACTTCAAATTTTCAAAGTTTTAAAGTAGCAAGGAAGGAAGGCTTTACTTCACTGCGGTTTAGGAAGAGACATTTACTGGGCTTCCCCAGTGGCTAAGTGGTAAGGAAGCAGCCTGCAATGCAGGAGACACAGGAGATGCAGGCTCAATCCCTGGGTTGGGAAGATCCCCTGGAGGGGAGCATGGCAATGCACACCAGTATTTTTGCCTGGGAAAATCCCATGGACAGAGGAGCCTGGCGGGCTATAGTCCATGGGGGTCTCAAAGAGTTGGCCAGGAGTGCAGCGACTGAGCGTGGGCGGGAGAGGTTTACTGTGTGCTGAAAGTTTAGTAAAAGACACACTTAGAAGCAAAGACTCAAAAATGAAAAAAAGAAAAGAAAAGACTGGGGTTTTTGTTTGTTTGAATTGTCTGATTAAGTTCATTTCTTTCTTTTTTTTCTTTTTTTTGCCGAAATGCTTTGTAAACACGTATATCTTATGAGTTACAAAAATATTTTGTTTTAAACAATACAATCAGATTCTATTTCATTCCTCCCATTCTGACATTTTTATGATGTTTCCTTTGAGCATTTGCTCTTGTAATTATCTAGAGCACTATACAGGCCTGTGATGCCTGTGAGGACTTTGTAAATGGATGTCCCTGTCTTCCTAGTAAAATCATTAATCCATCCTTTCTGTTGGTGTAGTAAAAGAAGCATCAGGCATAGAATGTCTGAGAGGAAAATGTAAAAGTGTTCAATTTGTCAAGGTCTAAAATAAATCAAAAGCATGGAATAAGAAAAAAAAACACACATAATTTGACCAACAGGTATTTAAATGAAAAATGACTAAGATGTTTTACTGATAAAGAGTAGATATGTACCTCATCAATTAAAAAAAAAAGCCTACCCTTTCCAGTGAGATTTTTAGATATAAAAGTAAAAATGTGATATGCCATTCATGTGCTCACTTCCAGACACAGAAAAATCCAGATGGTGTCAAATGTTACAATAACACTGAAGTTTAAGAGTTCAGCAAAACTTTGTATGCAGAAAGTCTGCTGCTCAGAAAGAACTCACAAAGTGTATGTTTGACTTGAATATGCTTTTTAAAACGTGCTATCAATTAAAATGATGAGCATTTCATATCCAGTTCCAAACTTCTGAGTTTTCTAGAACAATCTGAATAACTGGCACACTGGACGCAAGATGGATTGCAGGGCACGCTTTCTGGCTTGCTACCTTCTTGGTCGATCTGTGATGCCTCCCAGGCATGAGACCAAGTCTTAGTTCACATGTCACCTTGTGTTTCCTCTGTTGCTTTCCTTCTCCTTGGAAAACAACAGTGGAGCATAAGAGAGAAGGCTTCAAGGAGATCAGAGGGAGTGCATTACTGTGGAAATGAAGAATATTCTTCATTTTTAATATGTCAAATATGTGCGCCCAGAAAGTTCAAGATAGCATTTTCATAAATCCAACTATCAAGCCATGAAAAGCCAGGTAGGGCCTTTAAATAAAAGAAGACAAACTGAGAAAACCACATACTATCTGATTCCAGCTATATGACATTCTGGAAAAGGCAATGATGTGACGGAGATAGTAAAAAGATCACTGGTTGCCAGTGGTTGGAGAGGCAAGGGAGAGTTGAATAATTGGAAAAAAGAATATTTTCAGGGCAAAGAAAATATTGTGTATGATGCTGTAACAAGGAATTCAATCAGTACATGTTTATCCAAATCTGTAGAATGTACAACACCAAGAGTGAATGCTAATGTAAATCACTGGATCTGGGGTGATTATAGTGTGCCAGTGTAGGCTCATCAATTGTCACAAATGTGTAAATCGGGTGGGGGTTGTTAGTAATGGTGGAAGCTATTAATGTGTGAGGGCTGGAGGTATATGGGAAATTTCTGTACCTCTCTGTCGATTTTGCTGTGACCCTAAAGCTCTTCTAAAAATTGCCTCTGAAAAAGAAAAACAGATGCTGAGTACATTTTCAATGCAGTGAGAAGTATGGTAACCCTCAGAATTCTAATTACCATTGCAGGCATGCATGCTGTCACTCAGACACGCCGGACTCTTTGTGAGTCCATGGACCGTAGCCCGCCAGGCTCCTCTGTCCATGGAGCTTTCCAGGCAAGAGTACTGGAG
>SJYX01001563.1:449518-485157 GCA_006410675.1 Oreotragus oreotragus | reverse complement strand
CTCCACAGAGGCTGCCCAGACGAGCTGCTGAGTGTCTGAGTCTCCTGCGGAGGCATGGGTCAGCAGTGGCCTGCCAGGGGGACAGGACCCCTGGCACGGAGCAGAGACCCCACAGAGGCTGCCCAGACGTGCCGCTGAGTGTCTGAGTCCCCTGCGGAGGCACGGGTCAGCAGTGGCCTGCCAGGGGGACAGGACCCATGGCATGGAGCAGAGACCCCACATAGACTGACCAGACGTGCCTTTGAGTGTCTGAGTCTCCTGTGGAGGTACGGTTCAGCAGTGGCCTGCCAGGGGGACAGGGCTCTGGCCACAGCAGACCTGGGAGGCGTGGCATGTGGCACAAGTCCTCCTGGAGGAGGTTGCCACTAGCCCCACCATACAGCCCCAGCAGATGACCCAAAACTGGAAGACAATTACACAAAAGAAGCTCTTGCACTGTTGCAAAGGTTCCAGAGCCCACAACAGATGAGACTGAGGATGCCCAAGGACTTTGACTTTGAAGGCCGGTGGGATTTGATTACAGAGCTTCCACGGGAATAGGGAAACAGGCTCACGGAGGGCACGACAAAACCTTGTGCACGCTGGGGCCCAGGAGAGAGGAGCAGTGACCCCATAAGTGACCGAGCCAGACTTCCCTTTGAGAGTCTGGGAGTCCCAGTGGAGGCGTGGGAAGACAGTGGCCTGCCGCAGAGTCGAGGCACTGAGTACAACAGTCCTGGGAGCCACAGGGAGCTGGCATAAGCCTTTTTGAAGGAGGTCGTCAGCCTACTGCCATTACCCTGACCATAGTTTGGTCTGAGGCCGGACTACAGGGAGGGAACACAGCTCCACCTGCCAGCAGAAACTTGGATTAAGGATTTACCAAGCAGGGCCCTGACCACCAGAGCAAGACCCACTCTTCTCCACGGTCAGTCCCTCCCATCAGGAAGCTTCCAACAAGCCTCTTATCCTCATCCATCAGAGAGCAGACAGAACGAAAACCATAATCACAGAAAACTAACCAAACTGCTCACCATAGATCACAGCCCTGTCTAACTCAATGAAAGTATAAGCCATGTAGTGTAGGGTCAGCCAAAACGGATGGGTCATGGTGGAGGGCTCTGACAAAATGTGGCCAACTGGAGAAGGTAATGGCAAACCAGTTCAGCATTCTGGCCCTAAGGACTGTCGGGAGCCACGTTAGGTATTACTGACAAAATAGAGGCACGGCCCTAAACCCCCTCCCTTTTTCCGTAGGCACGGACCCAGAATGAAGGAATTAGGTTTTGTGATTCTGACTTGTGTTTTCCTTTCCTCGGCTGAGTTGACTGAAGAGAATATTAAGGTGCTTATTGTTTCTGAGAGGAGCAAGAGAAGGCATAAAGCCTTCTGCTGCTGTGCTCAAAGAATAATTCATAAAGTTAATCACTGACATTTGTTCAAGGACTTTTACAAAAGAGTGTTCCAGGGTGAGCACAGAGGGTGCAGCTTGAGACCGTGGGACGGATTCATATCTGAGGCCCATTTGTGAGAAAAGTGTTTATGGCAAAGAAGTTTCCTGAATTTAGGGCTTAAGAATAATTAAAATAGTTAGAAGCTAAAGATTTAAGGATTGCTGTAATGTTACAATACTCTACTATAGCTTATAAAAATTAGGGACTTTAGAGATATTAATAACCAGAAGCCCTTTCTAAGAAATAGTGAGCTTAGGATACTAGGGGCAAACAGGACTTAGAAAGATAAGAAATAAACTGAGGAATGTGGTGTGCAGCCCAGACATTAGCATGAGTTACAGTGTATTCACAAGGACACACGAGAAGAAGTAGATAAGAGAATCACTGAGGAAGGAACTCCTTTCGAGGGGTAACAGTGATTTTTGGAGAAAAATAAATCTGGGTCAATGGGAACTAAAAATATCAATCCTCTGACCTAATGCTTTTATAAAAGTATAAAAGAAAATCATAAGCTTGAAATAAACAGAGAGTCCAAAGAAAGACTGAGAGGCTGCCTCAGTTTCTCTCTCACCTACGCCATCCATCCTGAGGGTATCCCTAGATCCTGCTGAAGCTGGACCTCAACAGAGGACCCTTGGCAGTATGAAAGGGCAAAAAGATATGACACTGAAAGATGAACTCCCCAGGTCTGTGGATTCCCAATATGCTACTGGACAAGAGGGGAGAAATAGCTCCAGAAAGAATAAAGACACTGAGTCAAGGTGGAAACACCGCCCAGTTGTAGATGTGTCTAGTGGTAACAGTAGAGTCTGATGCTGTAAAGTACAATGTTACATGGGAACCTGGAATGTTAGGTCCATGAATCAAGGTAAATTATAAGTGGTAAGGAGATGAGATGAAATGGCAAAAGTGAACATCAACATTTCAGGAATCAGTTAACTAAAATGGACCAGAGTGGGTAAATTTAATTCAGATGACCATTATATCTATTACTGTGGGTAAGAATCCATTAGAAGAAATGGAGTACCCCTCACAGTTAACAAAAGAGTCTGAAATGCAGTGCTTGGGTGCACTCTCAAAAACAACAGAATGAACTCTGTTTCCAAGGCAAACCATTCAATATCACAGTCATTCAAGTCTATGTCCCAAGCACTAATGCTGAAGAAGCTGAAGCTGAATGTTTCCATGAAGACCTACAAGACCTTCTAGAAATAACAAAAGAAAGATGTCATCTTCATCATAGGGGATTGGAATACAAAAGTAGGTAGTCAAGAGATACCTGGAGTAATTGGCAAATTTGGCCTTGGAGTACGGGATGAAGCAGGGCAAAGGTTAATAGAGTTTTGCCAAGAGAATGCACTGATCATAGAAAACACCCTCTTCCAACAACACAAGAGTAGAATCTACACATGGGCATCACCAGATGGTCAACACCGAAATCAGATTGATTATATTTTTTGCAGCCAAAGATGGAGAAGCTATATAGAGTCAGCAAAAACAAGACTGGGAGCGGACTGTGGCTCCAATCATGAACTCCTTATTGCCAAATTCAGACTTAAATTGAAGAAAATAGGGAATACCATTTGGGGAAGGCAATGGCACCCCACCCCAGTACTCTTGCCTGGAAACTCCAATGGACGGAGGAGCCTGGTGGGCTGCAGTCCATGGGGTCGCTAGGAGTCAGACACGACTGAGCGACTTCACTTTCACTTTTCACCTTCATGCCTTGGAGAAGGAAATGGCAACCCACTCCAGTATTCTTGCCTGGAGAATCCCAGGGATGGGGGAGCCCGGTGGGCTGCCGTCTATGAGGTCGCAGAGTCGGACATGACTGAAGCGACTTAGCAGCAGCAGGGAATACCATTAGACCATTCAGGTATGACCTAAATCAAATCCATTATGATTATGCAGTGGAAGTGACAAATAGATTCAAGAGATTAGATGTGATAGACAAAGTGCCTGAAGAACTATGGTTGGAGGTTCGTGACATTGTACAGAAGGCAGTGATCAAGATCATCCCTGAGAAAAAGAAAAAAAAAGGCAAAAAGGTTTTCTGTGAAGCCTTACAAATAACTGAGAAAAGAAGAGAAGCTAAAGGCAAAGGGGAAAAGGAAAGAAATGCCCATTTGAATGCAGAATTCCAAAGAATAGCAAGGAGATACAAGAAATCCTTCCTCAGTATTCAATGCAAAGAAATAGAGGAAAACAATAGAATGAGAAGGACTAGAGATTTCTTTAGCAAAGTTAGAGATACCAAGGGATGATTTCATGTAAAGATGGGCTCAGTAAAGGACAGCAATTGTATGGACCTAACAGAAGCAGAAGCTATTAAGAAGAGGTAGCAAAAATAAAGAGAAGAACTATACAAAAAAGATCTTCATGACCCATATAACCATGAGAGGATGATCACTCACCTAGAGCCAGACACACTAGATTGTGAAGTCAAGTGGGTCTTAAGAAGCATCACCACAAACAAAGCTAGTGGAAGTGATGGAATTCCAGTTGAGCTATTTCAGATCCTAAAAGATGATGCTGTGAAAGTGCTGCATTCAATATGCCAGCAAATTTGGAAAGCTCAGCAGTGTCCAGAGGACTGGAAAATGTCATTTTTCATTGTAATACCAAAGAAAGGCAATGCCAAAGAATGTTCAAATTACTGCACAATTGCATTTATCTCACACGCAAGCAAAGTAATGCTCAAAATTCTCCAAGCTAGGCTTCAACAGTACATGAACCAAGAACTTCCAGATGTTCAAGATAGATTTAGATAAGGCAGAGGATTGATCACATTCTAGTCACAAATCAAGCCTTTGTAGATTGACAAATACTGAAATTGTATCAAGCATTTTTTTTCCAACCACAACGTTATAAGTTCATATATCAACTCAAGGAGAAAAAAAACCCAAAAAACCTGTTAACAACACAAACACAAGGAGTCTAAATGATACACTTCTGACTAATGAAGAGGTCATTGAAGAAATCAAAGAGGAATGAAAAAGTACCCAGAAAAAAATAACAATAAAAACACAACTCAAAACCTATTGTATGCAATAAAAGTAGTGCTAAGAGGAAAGTTTATAGCAATACAAGTCTAAATCAGGAAATAAGAAAAACATGAAATAAACAACCTAACCTGGCTCCAAAAGCAAACCAAAAAAAAGAGGAACAAAAATACCTCCAAAGTTAGAAGAAGGAAAATAATCACCAAGATCAGAGGTGAAATAAATGAAAACTAAATGGAGGAAATAGCAAAAGTTAATAAAACTAGAAGCTTGTTGTTTGAGATTTAAAAAAATTGACAAACCATTAGCCAGATTTATCAAGAAAAAAAGGGAGAATACCCAAATAAATACAATTAGAAATGAAAAAGGAGAAGTTACAACAGATAACACAGAAATACAATGGATCATAAGAGACTACTATAAGTGACTATATGCCAATAAGTGGACAGTCTGGAAGGAATGGATGAATTCTTAGAAAAAGGTAACATTTCTAAACTGAACCAGGAAAAAATAGAAAATATGGACAGAAAATCATAAGCATTGAAATAGAAACTATGATCAAAATTCTTCCAACAGACAAAATCCTAGGGCCAGATAGCTTCACGAGTGGATTCCACCAAATGTTTAGAGAAGAGCTATCCTAACTCAAAATCTTTCAGAAAATTGGAGAGGAAGGAAAACCCCCAGACTCATTCTATGAGGCCACAATCACCCTGATACCAAGATGAGACAAACGCAGCACTGAAAAAGAAAATTACAGGCCAATATCACTGAGGAAAATAGATGCAAATATCTACACCCCCACAAATTCTAGTGAACAGAATCCAACAGCACATTAAATGGATCATAGTCCTTGATCAACTGAGATTTATCCCAGGGATACAAGAATTGTTCAATATATGAAAATCATGAAGGACAAAAATCATATGATCATCTCAGTAGAAGCAGAGAAAGCTTTAAACAAAATTCAACATCCATTTATGATTAAAAAAAACAACAACTCTCCAGAAAGTAGACACAGAAGGAACATACCCTAGTATAATAAAGACCACACATGGCAAACATACAGAAAACATCATTCTCTGTGAAAACTGAAAGCATTTAAAACCAGAAACAGGACAGGGGTACCCACTCTCACCACGATTATTCAAAGGTTTTGTAAGTCCCATCCATGGCAATCAGAGAAGAAAAAGAAGTAAAATGAGTCTAGATTGGAAAAGAGAGAGTAAAACTCACTGTTTGCACATGACAGGATACCACACATAGAAAACCCTAAAGATGCCACCAGGAAATTACTAGAGCTAATCGATGAATATAGTACAGTTTCAGGATATAAAATTAATACACAGAGACCACCTGCATTTCTATACATTAACAATGAAAAACCAGAAAGAGAAATCAAAACAATTACGTTCACCATTGCAACAGAAAGAATAAAATACCTAGGACTAAACCTATCTAAAGAGAGAGACAAAAGACTTGTGGGCAGAAAACTATAAGACATTGATGAAATAAATCAAAGGCAACACAAGCAAATGGAGATATATTATATTCTTGGATTAAAAGAATCAATATTGTGAAAATCACTATACTATGCAAAGCAATCTACAGAATGCATGTGATTCCCATCAAACGACCAATGGTATTTTTCACAGAACTAGAACAAAAATTTTCACAATTTGTTTGGATATACAAAAGACCCCAGATAGCCCATGTGATCTTGAGAAAGAAAAATGGAGCTGGAGGAATCAACTTCCTGACTTCATCTTATACTACAAAGCTACAGTTATCAACATATTATGGCACTGCACAAAAACATAAATATAGACCAATGGAACAAGATAGAAAGCCCAGAGATAAACTCACACACGTATGGAACCTTGTTTTTACAATGCAGGCAAGAATATATACAATGGAGAAAAGACAGTCTTCAATAAATGGTGTTGGGAAAAATGGACAGCTAAATGTGACTGAATGAAATCAGAATGTTTCCTAACACCACACACAAAGATAAACTCAAAATGGATTAAAGACAAATGTAAGGCCACAGACTATAAGACACTTAGAGGAAAACGTAGGCAGTACACTCTTTGACATAAATCACAGTGACATCCTCTTTGACCCAAATCCTAAAGTAATGGAAATAAAAACAAAAATAAACAAATAGGGCCTAATTAAATATAAAAGCTTTTCCACAACAAGTTCAGTTTAGTTCACTCAGTCATGTTTGACTCTTAGCCACCCCATGGACCACAGCACGCCAGGCCTCCCTGTCCATCACCAACTCCCAGAGTTCACTCAAACTCATCTCCATAGAGTCAGTGAAGCCATCCAGCCATCTCATCCTCAGTCGTCCTCTTCTCCTCCTGCCCTCAGTCTTTCCCAGCATTAGGGTCTTTTCCAATGAGTCAGTTCTTCCCGTCAGGTGGTCAAAGTATTGGAGTTTCAGCTTCAACATCAGTCCTTCCAATGAACACCCAGGACTGATCTCCTTTAGGATGGACTGGTTGGACCTCCTTGCAGTCCAAGGGGCTCTCAAGAGTCTTCTCCAACACCACAGTTCAAAAGCATCAATTCTTTGGAGCTCAGCTTTCTTTATAGTCCAACTCTCACATCCATACATGACCACTGGAAAAACCATAGCCTTGAATACACAGACCTTTGTTGGCAAAGTAATGTCTCTGGTTTTTAATGTGCAGTCTATGTTGGTCATAACTTTTCTTCCAAGGAGTAAGTGTCTTTTAATTTCATGGCTGCAGTCACCATCTGCAAGGGTGATTTTCCATTATTGTTTCCTTTCCACAGCAAAGGAAACAATAAATGAGAATAAAAGACAACTGTTGGAGAAAACAACTAACAAAGGGCTAATCTCCAAAATATATAATCAGCTCATACAACTTAGTTCAGAGAAACAGCCCAATCAAAAAATAAGCAGCAGACCTAACAGACATTTCTCCAAAGAAGACATACAGAGACCCAATAAAAAAACGGAAAGATGCTCAACATCAGTAATTATCAGAGAAATGCAAATCAACACTACACAATGATGTGTCATCTCACACCAGTCAGAATGGTCATCATCAAAAAATTCTACAAACAATAAATGCTGGAGAATATGAATCCTTCCTACACTGTTGGTGGGAATATAAACTAAAACATCCATTATGGAGAACAGTACAGAGATTTTTTAAAAAAGAAAAAGGTAGTAATAAATCTATGATATGACCCAGTAATCCCACTACTAGGCATATACACTGAGAAAACTACAATTCTAAAATACACATGTACCCCACGTTTCAACAGATGAATGGATAAAGAAGATATGCTACATCATACATATGTGGAATATTTCTCAGTCATACAAAGGAATGGATTTGACTCAGTGGTAGTGAGGTGGTTGAACCTAGAGCCTCTTATACAGTTAAATGTCAGAAACAGGAAGACAAATGTCATATATTAGCATATATCTATGGGAATGTAGAAAATTAGTATTGATGAAAGTATTTGTAGGGAAGGAATGGAGGTGCAGATGTAGAGAATGGACTTGCCGATTCAATGAGGGGAGGAGAGGGTGAGACAAATGGAAAAAGTAGCATTGGCATACACTATCATGTGTAAATTAGATAGCTGCTGAGAAGTTGCTATAGAAAACAGGGTACCCAGCCTGCTGCTCTGTGATGACCTAGGGGGTGGGGGAGGGGAGGAAGGTTCAAGGCGGAGGGGCTATCCATACAATTATGGCTGATTCACATTGCTGTATGGCAGAAACCAACAGAACAATGTAAAACGATGTTCCCATAATTGAAAAATAAATTTTAAAAAGTCAACCATTAAACACAGAACTACCATACGACACAATAATCCCACTAGTGGATATAAACCATGAGAAAACCCCATGTATCTAGCGTTCACTGCGATACTATTTACAATAACCAGATCATGGAAGTAATCTAGATGTCCATCCAATGCATAAAGATATGGTATATACAATGGAAGATTACTCAGTCATAAAAAGAGATGAAATTGTCAGGTGTAGTGCTGTGAATGAGCCTAAAAATCTGTCATATTAATGCTGATATATGGAATCTAGAAAAATGGTATGGATGAATCTATTTTCAGGGCAAGAAAAGAGGGGCACAGAAATAGGGAATGGACTTTTATACTCAGAGGGGGAAGGAGGAGGGGGCGAACTGAGAGAGCAGCATTGAGATATACACACTACCATGTGGAAAATAGATAGCTGGCAGAAAGTTGCTGCACAGCACAGGGCCCTCAGCTCAATGCTCTGTGATGACCTAGATGGCCTGGATGGCTGGTGGGCATGGGCTGGAGCCTCAAGAGGGAAGGGGTATCCATACACCTATGCCTGGTTCATGATGCTGCACAGCAGAAACTAACACATTTTAAAGCAATTATATTCCAATTAAAAAGATAAAAATAAAAAAATCAGAGTAAAACAAAGTAATATAAAAAAGGTGGGTTTATAATGACATTTATGTCATGGGATTGTTGGAAGACTTTAATGAGAAAACACTTAGCACACTGTGATTGCTAATATTTAGCAAACATTTACCTGTTGATATAAATATATGTATAAAATGTATGTGTGTGTGTGTAAGATAAACTAAATTTTAGGAAATTTATTTTTTAAGTCATAACAAATACTTTGATGGTTATTGTTTGCTGAATATCAATCCTGAATAATCCATAAGTATTTTTAAAGGAATAATTAATTCTTTAAGAGAAAACTTAGGGATAATTATAGGCCTCAAACAGTAGATGAGAGGATGAATGGAATGTTATATATATGTGAATTTGTAAAAGTTATGTTATGCCTTCAATTTCTAAAGTGAGAAAGCAAAAGGTATATGTTATATTCATCAGACGACTTCTATTTTGTTACAGACTGGTAGGCTAGGCAACTTAAAGAATATAATGATGATTCAAGAACATGAGATCAAGAGATGATTGACTCAAGTTTAAATAACAGCCAGTTACCTGTCCTTGAACTTAATTTAGCTATACCATTCTGACTTGTCCTTTGTCTTTCGAGTAAGTATCAAAAATAAAATCACTTGAAATATGAGCGTATGTAAACTAGCCTTGTCAAGGTAACTTCTAAATGTAACGAGTGTGCTGCTTTGGCAAGCCTTGGTAAGAACAGGTCATTTTGTCAAATGCTTCTGTTACAAGATCTTGATGGCACCCTTGATTTCAAACCATTATGCTTGAGCAGTTGCTGCCAAATAGGAATTTACCTCTATTAAATTGAATCAGAAAATTTCTGCCTTCTTCACAAGATGATTGTAATGAAATATTACATTTAGAATTGACTGGTATTGGAGATCTCTGCTTTAAAATGCCACCTGGCTAAAAAAAATGTCTGATGCAATCTTTAACAATTCCCACCATCAATAATTTTGAAGTCTAGAAAAATGCAAAATCTCATAGTCCAAATGGTTACTGGTTAAAAACCCATTTTCTAATCAGAGAATTCATTCTAAAACTTCATGACCTATAATTATGGTACATATATGCTTCTTATAAAAGATTAAAATTCAAAAGACAAAATCTTTAGATTTAACATTTGCCAGAAAATATTTGTAAATTTATTGTTCTTTAGATTTAATATTTGACAAACTGTCCATAGTAGAAGCTAAGTAAATATTTTAAACTGGGCTAAAATGGGAAAAAATGTGTTTCAGATAAATAATGCCATTACAAGTTATCTGCTACCTAGAAAGTATTAATAAAGACAATGTTTGTTAAGTGGTTGGCAGACTGTGAGGCTTAATTAGATAGCATAGTATGGAATGACACAATGGCATAAGACAAGTTAGGTAGCCTTTTAAGTAGGAAAAGTAGGCCATGTTATATATAAAACATCCCCCTTACATGTTTTATTGCTGGGTGTGAATTATTCCTACCCGTATCAGGACTGGAAGGATGTAATTAAATTATTATCAGCATTATCCCTATACTTAAGAATTATGGGAATTTATGTTCATGTTTAAATTCTCTGACTTCTCTCAGTTTGTTAAAAACAACGTATATTATTATTCAAATTAAGTATATTATAAACATATTTGAAATGAATATATAAAATATTTATTTTGGACAGTAGTAATATTAGAGATGAAGTGTATTTTTTTGCATCTAATGTAGTTTTAATTACAGTCAGGACAAGTCTGACTTCAAAAACATTTATTGTGTAACGAGTTCAGAGCCCCATTATTGTTTTATAACAAAACTGACTGCCTTAGAATATGGTATAAATTTTGTTTGGTAATCAGGAATATCAATGTTTAATAGCAACACTATTTCTGTCAAATTATGAGTTCAAACATTGGGTTATGGATACACCAAGTTTGAGAAATAGTTGCTCAGATAGTATTAGATCTCTTTTAAGCTGTAATGCTTTGCTTCTAAAACACTTACCAGTATGAAATAATGTGCTGTCCTGATAAACAATACATGGTCACCATGTTTTGTAATGCTAGATCATAGTAATTAAAATTCATTTTGGGCAAGTAGGTCAAAATGCTCAAAGACAGAAAATTTTATCAGTTCAGTCACTCAGTCTTGTCCAGCTATTTCCGACCCCATGGACTGCAGCACACCAAGCTTCCCTGTCCATCACCAACTCCCAGAGTTTGCTCAAACTCAAGTCCATTGAGTTGGTGATGCCATACAACCATATCATACTCTGTTGTCCCTTTCTCCTCCTGCCTTCAATAATTCCCACCATCAGGTCTTTTCCAATGAGTCGGTCCTTCGCCTAAGGTGGCCAAACTATTGACATTTCAGCTTCAGTATCAGTCAAATATTCAGGACTGATTTCCTTTAGGATTGACTGGTTGTATCTCCTTGTTGTCCAAGGGACTCTGTACATCAGCGATGGTTATCTCCAACATCAAAGTTCAGAAACATCAATTCTTTGGCACAGTTTTTTCTTTATATTCCAACTCTCACATCCATACATGACTATTGGAAAAACCATAGCTTCCACTAGATGGACCATTGTCTGCAAAGTAATGTCTCTGCTTGTTAATATGCTGTCTGGGTTGGTCATAGCTTTTCTTCTAAGGAGCAAGTGTCTTTTAATTTCAAGGCTGCAGTCACCATCTGCAGTGATTTTGGAAACCCCAAAATAAAGTCTCTCACTGTTTCCACTGTATCCCCATCTATTTGTCATGAAGTGATGGGACCAGATGCCATGATCTTAGTTTTCTGAATGTTGAGCTTTAAATCAACTTTTTCACTCTCATCTTTCACTTTCATCAAGAGGCTCTTTAGTTCTTCACTTTCTGCCATAAGGGTGGTGTAATCTGCATCTCTGAGGTTATTGCTTCCTCCAGTCCAGCGTTTCTCATGATGTACCCTGCATATAATTTAAAGAAGCAGGGTGACAATATACAGCCTTGGTGTACTCCTTTTCCTATTTGGAACCAGTCTGTTGTTCCATGTCCAGTTCTAACTGTTGCTTCCTGACCTGCATACAGATTTCTCAGGATGGAGGCAAGCTGCTCTGGTATTCCCATCTCTTTAAAAATTTTCCAGTTTGCTGTGATTCACATAGTTAGAGTCTTTGGCATAGTCAATAAAGCAGAAATAGATCTTTTTCTAGAACTCTTGCTTTTTCGATGATCCAGCGGATGTTGGCAATTTGATCTCTGGTTCCTCTGCTTTTTCTAAAACCAGCTTGAACATCAGGAAGTTCACAGTTCACGTATTGCTGAAGCCTGGCTTGGAGAATGTTGAGTATTACTTTACCAGTGTGTGAGATGAGTGCAATTGTGTGGTAGTTTGAGCATTCTTTGGCATTGCCTTTCTTTGGGATTGGAATGAAAACTGACCTTTTCCAGTCCTGTTCCAGCCACTGCTGAGTTTTCCACATTTGCTGACTTACTGAGTGCAGCACTTTCTCAGCATCATCTTTCAGGATTTGAAACAGCTCCACTGGAATTCCATCACCTCCACTAACTTTGTTTGTAGTGATGCTTCTAAGGCCCGCTGGATGTCACATTCCAGGATGTCTGGCTCTATGTGAGTGTACACACCATCATGATTATCTGGGTTGTGAAGATCTTTTTTTGTACAGTTATTCTGGATATTCTTGGGTTTCTCTTACCTTGGACTATGGGTATCTCTTAACGGCTGCTCCAGCAAAGCGCAGCCGCTTGCTCCTTATCTTGGACAAGTCGTCCCTCTTGACCTTGAACGTGGAGTAGCTCCTCTCAGCCCTTCAGGGCCCACACAGCCACTGCTCCTTGGACGCTGTCTCTTATACACATCTAGATGTGTATAAGAGACAGACCCAGCAGACATGTCTTGGCTATGAAAATGAAGAGGAAAATACTAAATAAACATGAGTCTTTGCATTACTGGGTTTTACAAAAGTAAAGAAAAATAAATATGTATTTATTTAATGGACCCACCTTACTGGGAAAGCCCCAGCGTGCCAAGGAGACATATCACTGGGGCATTCCGAGGGAAGGAAGCCCTCCTGTAACTCCCATTTTCTTCCTCTCTTCTTCTTCCAGATCTGCAAGCAACCTTACCAGCACTTTTACTTTTCCTCGACTAAACTGTGATTTCCAGGCACACTGCCAGAGGGTGTGCCTCTTTGTCCTAACCAGGACACGTGCTGGGAATCTGCCTTTATGGCCACTTTTCTTCAGTCTCTTTCAGAGATGTCCTTGAATTTGAGTTTCATAGTTATGCAAGTAGAATGCACTTATAAATTTGATGATTCACCATAATTCATGTTATGTTTAATTTGGGAAAGTGGAGCTTTGTCCCGACTTTACAATGATGTCAACTTTTATTGAGATATAACTGGATAAGGAGCAAAGGATTTTACATACCTTGATTTTTTAATTCCCAGGACAACCCTATGAGGGAGGTGCACCCATCTTGCAGGTGAAAAAGCTAAAGTACAGAGATATTAAGTAACATGAGCAAGGTCACACAGCCAATAAATGAAGAAGTCAGAATTCAAATCCCTATTTGATTTGAAAGTCCAAGGTCTTAAACTCTTCCATCAGAATGCTTCAGGAGTTGGCTCTTAGTAGAGTAACTCTTACATGGTGGACTTGAAACAAACACTTGTTGAATAAATTTAAAAAGCAAACACACAATTTTGATCCTTGTGATAGTCCTTTCAGTAAAGTCCGTACATGTACTATTCATGGTAAATAAAGCAACAGCTGCCGCAAGAAATCACTGCTAAATCTCAGTGCTTAACACAGTGAATGTGCATTTCTCACTCATGGCCCAGTAGAATATGGGTGGTAAGGATCCAGGCTCCTTCTAGAGTGTGGCTCTGCCACGTTCAGGGCTTTTCTCTCAAACTTACCCTGAGCGCTGTGGTCTCCAGGCTTGCGTCACTAACCAGGTGGCACATGGTAGATGAGAGAGTGGCGGATGGCTCTGGGAGTTTTTTTAGGGCCAGGCCTGGAAATGTCGTTCATTTCATTGGCCAGGACTATATCACATGGCCCCACCTACTGCAGAGGAGGTTGGCTGTGCCCCCAGGAAGAACATGAAATGGGCTTGATGAACACAGCTTGTCTCTGCAACAGACCTATATATTCTTTTGTAGATGGAAACCTGCAAACTTGTACTGTATTTCCTTGATAAAATCCTTCCCTCCTACTTGAATGGAAATTTCCATCATTTGAGTCATTCCTTTGTATTTGGTGGCCAAGGCTGGAGTTTTGCACACCTAAGGCGTGATGTAAAATGCACAACTCTTCCTAGGACTGCCTTCATTAGTTTTATTTTGTTTGTGCAGAGTACCCTTGTTGATAATATTAGAAAGCTCTAGAGGTTTGGGGGATACTTTGATAAGGGTGGATTCAGTGAAAAGCTCTGGGCGTTGGGATAGAAGAAGCAATCAAAGTATGACTTGGTGGAGGAATGCCTAGTTTAGATATAAAATTTATGTGTGTGGCTGAAAAACTTCATAAGTTTATCTATAAGTAAGTTAATCACCTTGTTCAGGATGACAAAGAAAGTTTTTAAACTAGATCAGAAATGTATTCATCTCATTATTTGTCTCAAACCTAACTCAATTGAGTGATCTCATTTTGAGGGAGTTTCTTTTCATTGAGAGGTATGTTTATAGCTTGTCTAAGTGACAACTGGCAACATCCTCTTTGTATTTAAAATTACAGCCCATTAAAGGCAGGTTTCTGTTTACTCTCCCAAGTACTGGGGCTCTCAAGTTTCTAATTTCTAATGAAAGGCTGAATTATTCATAAAAGAAATTTTTCTTACTCCAATTATTAATCTCTTGATGCTGTTGGTGGTCTCAAGGCTCTGCCATAAAAGCTTAATGCATTTTGTATCAGTGGGTCACACCCGCTGGAGATGTCTTTGGCTTGACATGAAGGGGTTAAAAAATAGGACTTGAGATGGTGCCAGACAATTAGGTAATTACAAAACACTTTTGCACATTAAAGTAATCTTGTAAGCATTACGCCTGAAGTCATGGCTACCAGCTCTTGCTTTCTTAATTGTGCACTAGGGTTTTCAATGTCATCATTAAGTTCCAAGATTAAAAAAAAAAGATTTCCTCTTTTTGAAGCATATGGTGAATTTTTTCTCAGTAACTTTTCTTTACTGGTATGAGAATAATTTCAAAAATAATAATAGCTCCAAATAGTGAGATAGAAGTCAACATTGATGGAGTGTTCCCTATGTGCTAGGATTGGTGCTAAGCACTTTGCAAGTGTTATCTTGTTTTGCTCTCTCAACCACCCTGTGAAGTAGGTAACAATAAACAGTTAAGGCTCACATAGTGCTTCCCGTGCTCCAGGGACTCATTTAATATCATTATAATACTCTGAGGTTTGTGATCTAACATTCGTTGAACTAAGAAGCCATCAATTGTAAGGTAGTGTCATGAGCTGAATTGTGTTCTCCTAAAATTCATTATTGAAATCTTAACCCCCAGTACCTCAAAATAAACTGTATTTGGACATCAGGTCTTTAAGGAGGTCATTAAGTTAAAAGGAGGTCATTAACATGAACTCTAATCCAATACGATGAGTGTCCTTTTACAAAGAGGGGATCTGGACACAGACAGGACAGAGAGAAGACCATAGCATAGGAAGCAGATGGCGATCTACTAGCCAAGCAGAGAGGCCTCAGAAGAAATCAACCCCAGCAACATCTTGATCTTTGACAGTTTCCAGAACTGTGAGAAAACAAATTGCTATTATTTAAACTGCTCAGTTTGTGGTACTTTGTTAACGATGGCCCTGGCAGGGCTTCTCTCGTGGCCCAGGTGGGAAAGAATCCTCCTGCAATGTGGGAAACATGGGTTCAGTCTCTGGGTTGGGAAGATCCCCTGGAGAAGGGGATGGCGACCCACTCCTGGAGAGTCGTCTGGCCTGGAGAATTCCATGGACAGAGGAGCCTGGCAGGCTACAGTCCATTGCATTGCAAAGAGTCGGACATGACTGAGCAACTTTCATTTTCACTTTGGTGAACTAATACAAGCACCATGATTTTACATACTGCTAAGAAAATAGCAAATTAAATTATGATCAAGGCTTTGAATTTTTATTTTAAGCATATTAAAAGAATCCTCATTTAGACACAAACTTTGATCAAATAAAACTCTTGTGCATATGCAAAAGGGAAGTCATAAGTGAAATATCTTACACAAGGTAAGGTATTCCTAAAACTTCTTCATGTACAGAGTATGACTTTTCTATAATACTTTTCTACTCAGGGTCATTAGAATCTGATTTTCCACACAGTTATCTTCTATGCCATCAAGAGGGTTGGTGTTACAGCATTACTTAAAAGAAGGCTCTGCAATCATCTCCAGGATGTTGTTCAAGCTACAGACACACATCCTGCATGTTTGGACGCTGACATGTTTTTGATCCTGCTGATCTGCTTCATCTGTGTGTACACAATCTTATTATGATGCTAAATAGTGATGTTAAATGTTTGCACTCAATAATTAGTAACACAATAAATGGAAAGAAGTGGGAATGTGAAGTGGGAAAATAGCCAAGAATGGGGGGAAGTTTTGAAACAGGAGAGAGGAAGGAACGCACACACCCCCAATATAAACAGTCTACCTCACAATTTTACCACTGTCTCCCCCTGACATTCATGCATCTTCTTGTTGGCATCAGATCTGCTATCCTTTCCTGTAAAGGGAAAGAGTTACATTCTTGTACCACTGAGGCATGTGGGGTACTCATGGCTGAAATGACCTGAGTTATCCCAGCCAAATCGAAAGAAGTCATCATCAGGAGGAGGGCCAGTCAGGGGGAACTTTGGTCCCGGCCTTGTGTACACAGTTCAGTTCAGTTCACTCACTCAGTCGTGTCCAGCTCTTTGCAACCCCATGAATCGCAGCAAGCCAGGCCTCCCTGTCCAGCACCAACTCCCAGAGTTCACTCAGACTCACATCCATCGAGTCCGTGATGCCATCTAGCCATCTCATCCTCTGTCGTCCCCTTCTCCTCCTGCCCCCAATCCCTCCCAGCATCAGAATCTTCTCCAATGAGTCAACTTTTCACATGAGGTGGCCAAAGTACTGGAGTTTCAGCTTCAGCATCATTCCCTCCAAAGAAATCCCAGGGCTTCTCCTTCAGAATGGACTGGTTGGATATCCTTGCATTCCAAAGGACTCTCAAGAGTCTTCTCCAACACTACAGTTCAAAAGCATCAATTCTTCAGCGCTCAGCTTTATTCACAGTCCAACTCTTGCATCCATACATGACCACTGGAAAAACCATAGCCTTGACTAGACGGATCTTTGTTGGCAAAGTAATGTCTCTGCTTTTGAATATGTTTTCTAGGTTGGTCATAACTTTTCTTCCAAGGAGTAAGCGTCTTTTAATTTCATGGCTGCAGTCACCATCTGCAGTGATTTTGGAGCCCAAAAAATGAAGTCTGACACTGCTTTCACTGTTTCCCCATCTATTTCCCAGGAAGTGATGGGACCAGATGCCATGATCTTCGTTTTCTGAATGTTGAGCTTTAAGCCAACTTTTTCTCTCTCCTCCTTCACTTTCATCAAGAGGCTTTTTAGTTCCTCTTCACTTTCTGCCATAAGGGTGGTGTCATCTGCATATCTGGGGTGACTGATATTTCTCCCAGCAATCTTGATTCCAGCTTGTGCTTCCTCCAGCCCAGCGTTTCTCATGATGTACTTTGTTTGTAGTGATGCTTCTAAGGCCCGCTGGATGTCACATTCCAGGATGTCTGGCTCTATGTGAGTGTACACACCATCATGATTATCTGGGTTGTGAAGATCTTTTTTTGTACAGTTATTCTGGATATTCTTGGGTTTCTCTTACCTTGGACTATGGGTATCTCTTAACGGCTGCTCCAGCAAAGCGCAGCCGCTTGCTCCTTATCTTGGACAAGTCGTCCCTCTTGACCTTGAACATGGAGTAGCTCCTCTCAGCCCTTCAGGGCCCACACAGCCACTGCTCCTTGGACGTGGGGTTACTCCTCTTGGCCATCGCCCCTGACCCTGGAGGTGGGGTAGCTCCTCTCACTGCCTCTGCTGACTTCAGGCGTGAGGTAGCTACTCTTGGCCATGCTTCCTGCGCTTCCTGCTTCTGTTAGGGCCATACAATTTGTGCCCTTTATTGTGCCCATCTTTACATGAAATCATCTCTTACTAGCTCTCATTTTCTTGAAGAGACCTCTAGTGTTTCCCATTTTATTGTTTTCCTCTATTTCTTTGCATTGATTACTGAGGAAGACTTTCTTGTCTTTCCTTTCTATTGTTTTGAACTCTATATTCAAACAGGCATTTCTTTCCTTTTTTCCTTTGCTTTTAGCTTCTCTTCTTTTCTCAGCTATTTGTAAGGCTTCCTGAGGCAATCATTTTGCCTTTTTGCATTTCATTTTCTTGGGAATGATCTTGATCACTGCCTTCTGTACAATGTCACGAACCTCGGTCCATAGTTCATCAGGCATTCTATCAGATCAAATCCCTTGAATCTATTTTTCACTTCCATTGTATAATCATAAGGGATTTGATTTAGGTCATACCTGAATGGTCTCATGGTTTTCCCCACTTTCTTCAATTGAAGTCTGAATTTGGTAATAAGGAGTTCATGATCTGAGCCACAGTCAGCTCCCAGTCTTGTTTTTGCTGACTATATAGAGCTTCTCCATCTTTGGCTGCAAATAATATAATCAGTCTGATTTTGGTGTTGACCATCTGGTGATGTCCATGTGTAGAGTCTTCTCTTGTGTTGTTGGAAGAGGGTGTTTGCTATGACCGGTGCTTTCTCTTGGAAAAACTCTATTAGCCTTTGTCCTGCTTCATTCCGTACTCCAAGGCCAAATTTGCCTGTTACTCCAGGTGTTTCTTGACTTCCTAATTTGCATTCCAGTCCCCTATAATGAAAAGGGCATCTTTTTTGGGTGTTAGTTCTAAAAGTTCTTGTAGGTCTTCATAGAACCGTTCAACTTCAGCTTCTTCAGCGTTACTGGTTGGGGCATAGACTTGGATTACTATGATATATACATGTATCAGAAGTGGTAAGATTGGACTTATTTATGGCATTTGGAATTTGCATAATTGGGAAAGCTGGGCAGTCTGACCTCCAGAGGAAAAGCTGGGGTTGTGGAGTGCAAATCAAGATGACAGCAGGAGATAAAACACAACTGCATCCAGACCACTCAGCCTGGTCCAGAAAGGGGAAGGTGGCAGGTAAGGTGCAGGTCTTTATAAGGAAAAATGTCTATATGTGTTGGTTAAAAATGAGGACAGTACACAGCTGGGATAACCAAGTGGGGCTGAGAAGGAAGACTGCGGCTTTAGGGAGAGGCTTGGAAACAAATAAAAGAGGTTTGGCAACATATTCATGGTCATTAAAACTGCTGAGCTTCATAAATCTGGAGTCTGCCAGAATCATTATTCAGAGTTCCCCATGTGTAAATCAGTTTGTGGGCAAGTAACTGGCATACATAATTACTTGCTATTAGTAGATACATACATGAGAAGGAATAAAACCGCACTGGTGCAAAATATATAGTTTTATTTTTTAATAATTTGTTAATGAGAAAAATTATTTTCATGGAAAATAAATAGATAAATTTAAAATCATACCATTAAAATAAGATGTAAAATATCTCACAATTTATGTTTACAGGTCAAACAGAAGTATAAGTCTAATTACTTTAAGTGAATTGAATATACAGAAAATTAAATTGTGAATCAGCTGAAGACTATCAAGTTTGTTAGTAAATGTGATAAAATATTACATATTTTGAGGAAATTAGTTTGGTGATAGAAATAAAAAAGAAATATAATAACTAATGACAGCATATTCCATAATACTGTTAATTCAATGAAGAGTGGAAACCTTGAAAGCAACTGACAAAAGTGACTTTTAAAAAGAGGGAGCATGGATAAAACTGGAAGAAAGTAATGTGGAGTCCAGCTGCTCACACAAAGGAGGAAACAGACTTAGAAACATTTCATACTTCTTGGCATGCTTCTACTATAAGGTTTTCAGTATTTTAGTTGTTGATGTTCCTAATCCATTAGGGTTTTACTTTCTGGCAAGGTAAGAACAGAAAAGACTTCACTGTGCCACTATAAACAAAGTTTAAGTAATTATACCTCAAAAGCTTTCCAAAAAGGATTTCTCTTCTCCGGACTTTGAAACAGGGTGTTGGAGAAAGCTTCCTGGTGTGGTATTTCTCAGTTTTCATTTTCACTTTGGCTAAAAGGCCTATTTTTGCACTGCCTTTTTCTTATTTTGATAGGTCCAAGTTGGTTTCATTTCTTGAGTAGCAGATTACTCTGAAATTATTGCAGGTGGCTAAGAGGATTTGGTTTTGTCTCAGGTCAGGCAGACTTCAATATATTGTATTAATAGTTCCATTTAGTGCAGCAGATTTTACTAGCTTACATTTGCTTGCCCATTCTGTATGCAATACCAACCAGTTTATAATTTTGGTGATATGCTTTGTAGATCTAATATATTTGAAATCAATGAAAGGTTTGTCTAGATTAGAGGTTTGTTCTGAATAATGAAACGAAATAGATTTCCCGAAATTGAACTGACCAAAAAAGTGGGGTTTTTTTTCTTTCATATTTAAGAGGCTGTCTTTCTCTTAACATAAGTCTATATACTGTTCAATGAATTCAGTCTTACTTTTGAGTTCTTTTGTCAAGTCATAACTCTGAAATACCCTCTTCATCTATTTTTATCATTTCCTTGTTTTCCTAAAGTTCAATCCCTCTATCAAATCTTTTAGAGGTGCTCCAATCTATATTTGATAATTCTAATTATTGATTGCCTTATCGATGTACATAGGTCATGAAACTTTATTTGGGTGGAAAGGTATTACAATGAACATTTTACCTTGGGTAAAAGAGAACTGATAAGGAGAGATTTCTAAGGTAGTCAGTCTTAGTAAAGCAGCTAGGTTTGACTATGTCATATTCAGCATGAAGGAGAATGCCCCGGGGCACAGGCTGCTTCACGAACTGAAGATTAGAATCGCAAATAATGGGTTATTTAATTGAATAATTAAAATGGGCCAAACACTTCTTGAATTCTTTGCCTATATTAACTAAGTTAAACTTCATAGCAACTTTGTGAAGTAAAAACATTAATATACAAAGACAAAGAAGGCAAAGTATAAGATGATAAACAAAGATCACATAGTGAGTGTGTGGCCAGAACTTAAAACAAGGCTATATGGCCCCAGAGTTTATTTCATTAAATACCTACTAAACAGCATCTGACACTGGGATCTGATAGCAATTAACCATGTTCCAAGAAAACTCACTGCTGTCTATCATTTTCATTCTTAGAGAGGATGCCTGTTCTCTGAGGCCTCAGTGATAAGTTGCAAAGGAGGTTAGTTTTTCCAACACTATTTCCTTTTTGCCTTGTAGAATTGCTATAAATAAACTTGCTTTCTAAAATATCGTTCTAGGAGACTAATTTGATGTGCTCGTGTATGTAGTCAGGTAGGGCTGAGACAGTTCTCTTTTATGGTATTTTAGCAATGGCACCCCACTCCACTACTCTCGCCTGGAAAATCCCATGGATCGAGGAGCCTGCTAGGCTACAGTCCATGGGGTCGTGAAGAGTCGGACTTGACTGAGCGACTTCACTTTCACTTTTCACTTTCATGTATTGGAGAAGGAAATGGCAACCCACTCCAGCATTCTTGCCTGGAGAATCCCAGGGATGGGGGAGCCTGGTGGGCTGCCATCTATGGGGTCGCACAGAGTCGGACACGACTGAAGTGACTTAGCAGCAGCAATTTTCAAAAATACACTGAGGCACTCCACAATACTGCTGTCATTTTTTTTTGTAGGCCTTAATTAATTTTATTTATATAAGTAAATAAAATAAATATACACACACTAGATATCCAACTAGATGGTAAGCTTTTGTCCTCTTTTATAACCAGATTATATCACAGAAATAATCAATTCAATTATTTATATTTATAAACAAGAAAAGTCTTGGATCCAAAAATCCTGTACAATCCTTGTTTATGGTTACAAAATTCTCCAGTAAGGGAATAAGGATAAGATCTCAGCAGGGTGGCTCCTGGGCCACTTATCTTTGTTCTATAACATACACATGGTAGATTAAAAAAAAAGTAGCTTCATATCTTAGGCACCATAATTTTGTGATTCAGCCCAAGATATAGCCTTCATAAGAAATAGTCATATTCAAGACAATTTGAGAGAAAATTAATATGTTATATTAAAATGTATTTAGGCTTAATACTGTTATCAGAGAAAATATACTAATGACACAATTCATGAAGCTTCAGCCAGGGAGAGAGAAATCTTTGGTTTGTCCTAAGTCTGATCACAGGCATAGAGTGTACAGCATCTGGATAGAACGCTTAATACATAGTTACACTACAGGTAACATTTGCTTGAACCATCTGCTTTGATAACTCACATGTTGGCAGGAAAACCATTCACACATAATAATTAGAAAATGCTTTCAGTTCAGTTGCTCAGTCGTGTCCAACTCTTTGCAACCCCATGAATCGCAGCACACCAGGCCTCCCTGTCCATCACTATCTCCTGGAGTTCACTCAGACTCACGTCCATCGAATCCATGATGCCATCCAGCCATCTCATCCTCTGTCGTCTCCTTCTCCTCCTGCCCCTAATCCCTCCCAGCATCAGAGTCTTTTCCAATGAGTCAACTCTTTGCATGAGGTGGCCAAAGTATTGGAATGAACACCCAGGACTGATCTCCTTTAGAATGGACTGGTTGGATCTCCTTGTAGTCCAAGGGACTCTCAGGAGTCTTCTCCAACACCACAGTTCAAAAGCATCAATTCTTCAGTGCTCAGCTTTCTTAACAGTCCAACTCTCACACCCATACATGACTGCTGGAAAAACCATAGCCTTGACTAGATGGACCTTTGTTGGCAAAGTAATGTCTCTGCTTTTGAATATGCCATGTAGGTTTTTCATAACTTTCCTTCCAAGGAGAAAGTGCTTTAGATTCAGACAAACCTTGACTAGAATGTTGATCGTTCCATGTACTATTCGTGTGACCTGACCATATTAGTTAATAATGCCTCAGTTTCTTTGTGAAATGAAGGCAAATATGAAAATGGTTGTTGCTCTCAATTAAATATTTAAAGAGCTTTATAGTCTCTGACATATATTACGTAGCTTAATAAAAATAGTATTTCAGTACCTTTATTGTTGGTATTAAATGTTCAATGAACAAATTTTTCTCAGAGGTGTTCTACAGGGTTTGTCAATAGGCAGAGTATTTTCTCCTTCTAGTTGTATAGTCTTTTGGGGGAGACGGTTGTGAAAAAAGTTCAGTTAAAGCAATAATTTTGAAATATG
Organism: Oreotragus oreotragus; assembly: GCA_006410675.1. NCBI lineage: Eukaryota > Metazoa > Chordata > Mammalia > Artiodactyla > Bovidae > Oreotragus > Oreotragus oreotragus. Next base: position 461,872 of record SJYX01001563.1, on the reverse strand, counting down.
CTCTGGGGAGCTACAAGGCTAGAAAATGTACAAGTTCTCATTTAATGGGTTGTTAAATAAATGTATGTGGGAAAATATAAAATATTACAAGAAAAATTACTAACGAAGATTCTAAGAACTTTTAAAATAAGTGTTAAGAGAAGCTGTAAACAAGACAATTAGATCTGAAGGTAGATTATTTACCAGTTTATGTAGCAGTGAACTTTGAGCAAGATGTAAGTAAAGATCTTATGAGTGGAAAAAAATGTAATGGACTTTCCAAATGTGACTAAGGGCTCTAGAGAACACTTAGAATTGTGAGCTAACAAATTCAAAATGGCTGACTACCAACATATTTCTTTAGGTGAAATAAGAATTTCTGCTTACAAATTAGATAATATAAGAACATGTACAGTGGTTTCTAAAAAAGCTGCTATTCATTCTTTAGTGACAGGAAATATTAGATAAACACATGCTTATTTGAAACACCCTGTTATCAGGGTTTGCAATGTCTTTCAAGTTTTGGGCAGAGATCTCACTGATCTGAGTGGAAAAAAATGCATAAAAAATGCATTATTTAAAAAATAACTTTGGGCTTTCCTCATAGCTCAATCGGTAAAGAATCTGCCTGCAGTGCAGGAGACCTGGGTTTGATTTTTGGGTCGGGAAGATTCTCTGGAGAAGGAAACGGCANTCACTGATCTGAGTGGAAAAAAATGCATAAAAAATGCATTATTTAAAAAATAACTTTGGGCTTTCCTCATAGCTCAATCGGTAAAGAATCTGCCTGCAGTGCAGGAGACCTGGGTTTGATTTTTGGGTCGGGAAGATTCTCTGGAGAAGGAAACGGCAACCCACTCCAATATTCTTGCCTGGAGAAGCCCATGGACAGAGGAGCCAGGTAGGCTACAGTCCATGGGGTCACAAGAGTCAGACATGACTTATTAACTAAACCGGCACCAAAAACTAACTTTAGGTGATTTATTACAGTCTAGAGTCTACCATCAGTTGTTGACCTTCGTGTCAGCGAAGGCTCGCATTCTGGTGGCCAGGGATGATGTCTGTGCTCGTGACGCTTGCTTTGTATGACATAAATGATGTCTTCCTCTTGTTTTCTACCAAAGCGATATAAGATTTTAGCTCATAAATTTGTTAGCTTGTTCAATTCATAAAAAACAAAAGCAAGTTTCTTGTTGAATACTTAATTATTTCATATTTTATAATAATGACAAATGTAATTTATATAAGGTAAAAATATTAACATTCCATAATCTATTGATTTATTGAGGAGTATTTCCGAGGTTAAGCCAAGAATGGGCTAACCTGCAAGGAAAACTATATACATGGTACTTTAAAATTAATTAGATTATATAAGATAGGAAGTTGCCCAGTTAGAGATTTCTATAATTCCCCTAGGAAAAGTGTCTCTAATTGTTAGCCTTCCACTGATCTGGGGAATGTCACCTTTCATGACTAACGTTTTCCTGTTTTTCACTGCCACTTATGACAATGGTATACATAGTTCAGCCAGATTCTCGTTCTTTTCTTTTCTACTCTACAATCTAAATATTCACTGAATACATTACAAAGGCAAGCATTTGGTAGAAATCTTAATTGTCACAATAGGTAGAAACTATCAATGATCATATCACGATATATACACTGAACAAACAGAAGGAATGAAAGCATGCTTTTCCAATAAAATTTTCTTTCAGAATTACTTCTAAAATGATGTATGCCTACAGTTATGAGTGCATATATTCAAGTACTTCAGAATGGTACAATTTATAGACAAAGGCAATATAATCCCATGAATAGAATTTGTAGTCAGACAGCCAACTGTTCAAATCTTGCCCTTAAATGACATTTTTAGTACATGAACCTAGACATAAATCTAGAACTAGCATTTAAATTATCAATACTGCTCTCTTCCATTATCTGTAAACAGAGACCTAGTGGGTTACCACTTTACCCAAAGTCCTCATATAGTAATATTGCCAGTACATTATTATTATTACAGTATGTGCTAATTTTTTCCTCATTATTCTAAAACACTTTGTACATATCTCTAGTTCAATTCTTATCTTATTGCTATGTCTCTCTCTTCTCTCTGGAATAAATATGGAACATAATAGAGGTGAAATGAAATATTTGCTAAGTGAATGAATAATAAGGTGTGAAGCAATGTTAATCTGTTTATATATACATATCAAATATTAACAATATTGTTTTATATTGACTATAAAGGTACAAACAAAAAAATCTATATCTGAATATATTTTTATTTAAATGAAATATAAAACTGGCATACAAATAAAAATCAAATACTATTTAGGTTTAGTACTGTCATATGATTATAATTAAATACATTTAGCATCATATATTAAAATGATTCACTTTGTTATTTGATAACTTTAAGCATTTAAAAACATGATGGAAAACTGCTTTAAATATATACAGACAGCTTAATACAGTCGACAGAAAGTTGCCATTGAAGTCAGGATGGTTCAGGTTCAAGTCGAAGGTTTTAAGTTTGACATATAAGAGAATGAAGATGGAGTACAGAAGAAAGGCACACCAAGAGACAATGAGCGAAGTTTGATGCAAAATTGAATTGGAGAAAAAGGGGAGGAAAAATTAGAAAGAGAGATGAAACGAAGGCACGACTGAACTAAAGATATGGAGACAATGACGTAGTAGAAAAATGGCAAAAGCAAGGAAAGACACCTTCTCTCTCTTCATGTAGAACTACCGTGGGTGGCCAGCTAGCCTTTGTAAAGAGGGTTTGCACAATTCAAATCAAAGGGTAAGTCAATTTATGGTGCTTTTGACCCTTTCTGGAAAGTGATGGTGAGATATAAGTAAGACAAAAACAGTTGTATTTGTTGTAACAAAGAGTGAGTTTTGGAATGTTGGTTTTTTTGTTTTGGCAGATATTATAGTCTTTAAATATGCAGAAGGGAAGACCTAGGAATTGCAGGAGAGGAAGAAAGAAAAACAGAAGGGAGAGGAAGAAATTTTGAGGTGGGGAGAGAGGAGAGCCGTGTGGGTATGTGAAGTCTTCTGTCACACTAGAACATAGATTATGTATGTCCACACTTGGGTGAGTGATGTTTGGGGAGCCTCTCGGGGGACAGGAGCTGAGACCCACACCTGGGATGATGTAGTAGAATATCGGGCCAGCAAAGCAAGGATTGTGTGACAAGCCATAAATGAGCAAATGTAACTAGCAGTTATTATGTAAGACCCTATTCCACCACAGCTGGGATAGATTTTCAGTCAATTATATTGAGCAAATCTAAAAAGATAGGGCACCTGGGTTGACATCCAGCTTAAAGTGATTTGAGATAGGTACACACAGTAAAATACTCAAAGAATGTGAGTCAGCTATTGCTAGAAATGAAGCACTTATTCAAACAAACAAACAAAAGAAAGCTGATGTCTAAGAAGGGTTAAAGCTTATTTTGTTTTTAACTATTTGATTAGCAATTATTAGTAACCTAATTATCCCAAGGGAACATTTCACGCAAAGATGGGCTCAATAAAGGACAGAAATGGTATGGACCTAACAGAAGCAGAAGATATTAAGAAGAGGTGGCAAGAATACACATAAGAACTGTACAAAAAAGATCTTCATGACCCGGATAATCACGATGGTGTGATCACTCATCTAGAGCCAGATCTCCTGGAATGTGAAATCAAGTGGGCCTTAGAAAGCATCATTACCAACAAAGCTAGTGGAGGTGATGGAATTCCAGTTGAGCTATTTCAAATCCTGAAAGATGATGCTATGAAAGTGCTGCACTTAATATGCCGGCAAATTTGGAAAACTCAGCAGTGGCCACAGGACTGGAAAAGGTCAGTTTTCATTCCAATCCCAAAGAAAGGCAATGCCAAAGAATGCTCAAACTACTGCACAATTGCACTCATCTCACACGCTAGTAAAGTAATGCTCAAAATTCTCCAAGCCAGGCTTCAGCAATACGTGAACCGTAAACTCCCTGATGTTCAAGCTGGTTTTAGAACAGGCNTCCAAAGAAAGGCAATGCAAAAGAATGCTCAAACTACCACACAATTGCACGCATCTCACACGCTAGTAAAGTAATGCTCAAAATTCTCCAAGCCAGGCTTCAGCAATACGTGAACCGTGAACTCCCTGATGTTCAAGCTGGTTTTAGAACAGGCAGAGGAACCAGAGATCAAATTGCCAACATCCGCTGGATCATGGAAAAAGCAAGAGAGTTCCAGAAAAACATCTATTTCTGTTTTATTGACTATGCCAAATATAAAATAAACATCCAATAATAAGTCAATAGCAATGAAACACAAAGTGAGAAATGTGCTTTAAAATGATGTATAACATAACCACATTTATTTAAGAATGTGTCCCAGTATCAAACACCAAAATTCAGCAGTGTAACCACAATTACTTTTGCACCAACCTAGTAATACCCTGTGGAGTACAAGTGCAAAAGACATCTATCCTTTTATGGAAGGCTACCCTGGTGGCTCAGATGGTAGAGAATCTGCCTGCAGTGTGGGAGACCTGGGTTTGATCCTTGAGTTGGGAAGATCCCCTGGAGGAGAGCCTGGCAACCGTCCCCAGTATTCTTGCCTGGAAAATCCCCATGGACAGAGGAGCCTGGTGGACTACAGTCCATGGGGTCACAAAGAGTTGGACAGGACTGAGGGACCAAGCACAGACCCTTTTATGGTGTGCTCTTTTTATACTATAATCATACTTATTTATTCAAGGTTCAACTGTGTAGTTTTTAGGCTCCTACTGTAACTAGTGGAAATGCAAACACTCAGTGATTGTGTGAAAACTGTACCTGTTAATTTATATATACTTCAGTGGAAGGAGATAGTGCTATATATAGGAAATATATGCTTCTGAGCATTTACTTCTTCAGAGTTTTTAAAGGTTCAGAAATTTAAAAAACAAAGACTGAATCCCATGTAGTACCTTTGACAAGCTGTAAAAGACGCATTGTTGTTGTTCAGTTGTTGAATTGATCCAACTCTGCGACCGCCACAGATGCAGCACACCAGCTTCCCTGTCCTTTGCCATCTCCGGTAGTTTGCTCAAATTCATGTTCATTGAGTCAGTGATGCCATTCAACCATCTGATCCTCTGTTGTTCCCTTTTCCTCATGCCATCAATCTTTTCCAGCACCTGGGTCTTTATCAATGATTTGGCTCTACACATCAGATGGCCAAAGTACTGAAGCTTCAGCTTTAGCATCAGGTCCTTCTAATGAATATTCAGGACTGATTTCCATTAGGATGGACTGGTTTGATCTCCTTGCAGTCCAAGGGACTCTCAAGAGTCTTCTCTAGCACCACAGTTTGAAAGCATCAATTCTTCAACACTCAGCCTTCTCTTTATGGTCCAGCTCTCACAACTGTAATATAACTACTGGAAAAATCATAGCTTTGACTATATGAACCTTTGTCACCAAAATGATGTCTCTGCTTTAATAATCTATTTAGGTTTGTCTTAGCTTTCCTTCCAAGGAGAAAGCATCTTTTAATTTTGTGGCTGCAGTCACCATCCACAGTGATTTGGAGTCGAAGAAAGTAAAATCTGTCTCTGTTTCCACTTTTTCCCCATCTATTGCCATGAAGTGATGGGATCGGATGCCATGATCTTAGTTTTTTGAATGTTGAGTTTTAAATCAGCATTTTCACTCTTCCTCTTTCACCCTCATTAAGATACTCTTTAATTCCTCTTCACTTTGCCATTAGAGTGGTATTATCTGTATATCTGAGGTTGTTGATATTTCTCCTGGCAGTCTTGATTCTGGCTTGTGAGTCATCTAGCCCAGCATTTTGCATGTTGTATATACTCTTTATATAGTTAAATAAATAGGGTAACAACATATAGCCTTGATGAACTCCTTTCCCAGTTTTGAACCAGTCTGTTGTTCCATGTCTGGTTCTGTTACTTCTTGACCTGCCTATAGGTTTCTCAGTAGACAGGTAAGGTTGTCTGATATTCCCATCTTGATAAGAATTTTCCACAGTTTCTTGTGATCTACACAGTAAAGGCTTTAGCATAGTTAATGAAGCAGAAGTAGATGTTTTTCTGGAATTCCCTTGCTTTTACTGTGATCCAGTGGATGCTGGCAATTTGATCTCTGGTTCCTCTGCCTTTCTAAATCCAGCTGTACTTCTGGAAGTTCTCAGTTCATGTAGCGTTGAAGCCTAGCTTGAAGAATTTTGAGCATTACCTGCTGATTTCACATTCAGTTCAGTCGCTCAGTTGTGTCCAACTCTTTGCGACTCCACGAATCACAGCACGCCAGGCCTCCCTGTCCATCACCAACTCCCGGAGTTCACTCAGACTCACATCCATCGAGTCAGTGATGCCATCCAGCCGTCTCATCCTCTGTCGTCCCCTTCTCCTCCTGCCCCCAATCCCTCCCAGCATCAAAGTCTTTTCCAATGAGTCAACTCTTCGCATGAGGTGGCCAAACTACTGGAGTTTCAGCTTTAGCATCATTCCTTGCAAAGAAATCCCAGGGCTGATCTTCTTCAGAATGGACTTGTTGGATCTCCTTGCAGTCCAAGGGACTCTCAAGAGTCTTCTCAGCACCACAGTTCAAAAGCATCAATGCTTCGGCGCTCAATATTCTTCACAGTCCAACTCTCACATCCATACATGACCACTGAAAAAACCATAGCCTTGACTAGACAGACCTTTGTTGGCAAAGTAATGTCTCTGCTTTTGAATATGCTATCTAGGTTGGTCATAACTTTTCTTCCAAGGAGTAAGCGTCTTTTAATTTCATGGCTGCGGTCACCATCTGCAGTGATTTTGGAGCCCAAAAAGATAAAGTCTAACACTGTTTCCACTGTTTCCCCATCTATTTTCCATGAAGTGATGGGACCAGATGCCATGATCTTCATTTTCTGAATGTTGAGCTTTAAGCCAACTTTTTTACTCTCCTCTTTCACTTTGTTATCAAGAGGCTTTTTAGCTCCTCTTCACTTTCTGCCATAAGGGTGGTGTCATCAGCATATCTGAGGTTATTGATATTTCTCCCAGCAATCTTGATTCCAGCTTGTGTTTCTTCCAGTCCAGCGTTTCTCGTGATGTACTCTGCATAGAAGTTAAATAAGCAGGGTGACAATATACAGCCTTGATGTAGTCCTTTTCCTATTTGGAACCAGTCTGTTGTTCCATGTGCAGTATTAAATATAAATGGAGAAGCTACAGATTGAAATTAAATTCTTAGAGGAGCAGAAAAGTGAAAGAGAAATGTGATTGGAAAAAAGAAAAAGAATGAAGTGCTCTAGTGCTAATCGAATAGAAGCCCTGGATGTGAACACTCAGCAAACGAATCCAGACGGAAGAACACAGGAAATGTGTGTCTCGGCACAGGCTTGATAATGCAAGATGTTGACACCAGTGTTAAACACTGAATCCAGGTGCTAGGTGATGTTACTATTACCTATTATGAGAATGCATATAAGGAAATTTACAGAAAACATAAAAGCACAGATACCTGTATGAGAGTGTAACTTGCCAGGAGAATTTGTATCATGCCATGCTAAGACCAAGCAATAATCTTGAAATGGTCCAGTGACTTTCAAGTATTAATAATATGTAGGCAGATAAATAAAATACATCAATCTCTAATTTATAAATATTAAGATCTGTTGGAGCAAATAGTTCCATAGCAAGTTTAATTATCTCTTGAAAGGTCCATCTAGTCAAGGCTACGGTTTTTCCAGTGGTCATGTATGGATGTGAGAGTTGGACTGTGAAGAAAGCTGAGCACCGAAGAATTGATGCTTTTGAACTGTGGTGTTGGAGAAGACTCTTGAGAGTCCCTTGGACTGCAAGGAGATCCAACCAGTCCATCCTGAAGGAAATCAGTTCTGGGTGTTCATTGGAAGGACTGATCCTGAGGCTGAAATCCAATACTTTGGCCACCTCATGCGAAGAGTTGACTCATTGGAAAAGACTCTGATGCTGGGATGGATTGGGGGCAGGAGGAGAAGGGGACGACAGAGGATGAGATGGCTGGATGGCATCACTAACTCGATGGACATGAGTCTGAGTGAACTCCGGGAGTTGGTGATGGATAGGGAGGCCTGGCGTGCTGTGGTTCATGGTGTTGCAAAGAGTCGGACACGATTGAGTGACTGAACTGAACTGAAAGATCATCTTACATAAAAAAGACACAATCACTTGGACAGTTCAGTTCAGTTGCTCAGTTGTGTCCGACTCTTTGCGACCCCATGAACCGCAGCACACCAGGCCTCCCTGTCCATCACCAACTCCCGGAGTCCACCCAAACCCATGTCCATCTAGTCGGTGATGCCATCCAACCATCTTATCTTCTGTCGTCCCCTTCTCCTCCCACCCCCAATCCCTCCCAGCATTAGGGTCTTTTCAAATGAGTCAGCTCTTCTCATTAGGTGGCCAAAGTATTGGAGTTTCAGGTTCAACATCAGTCCTTCCAATGAAAACCCAGGACTGATCTCTTTCAGGTTGGACTGGTTAGATCTTCTCTTGGAGTTTCAGCTTCAACATCAGTCCTTCCAATGAACACCCAGGACTGATCTCTTTTAGGATAGACTGGTTGGATCTTCTTACAATCCAAGGGACTCTCAAGAGTCTTCTCCAACACCACAGTTCAAAAACATCAGTTCTTCAGTGCTCAGCTTTTTTTGTAGTCCAGCTCTCACATCCATACATGACCACTGGAAAAACCAATGAAATTGTAAATAAACCGTACTTTAAAAATTATTCTTCCTTGCTGAAACATTAGCCTTTGTTTTAGAGAAAGCATGAATGTTTTTAGACAGAAAACCAATTTTAAAAATCTCATTCATTAGTGTTAAGTGTCAGACATTTTACTTTCATGTCAGATCCCCTGTTCTTAATACATAGATTGTCAGGAGCTCAGGACATGAATTTGTACAACTTACAAATTAAATTTCAGAGCTCTTGAGAGAAATTGTGACTTGGGCTTGGGAGGATAGGGAAATCTTATCAGCTGGAAAAATGGATTTTACTGTATTACGGTGATAAAATCCCTTATCTTGGATATGTGTCTTGAATTTTTACTTAGGAAAATAGAAATATATTTTTATTCAGGAAAAAGCATACTGCAAGTATACAGCTTCTTTCTACAAATTCCTGCCTTTTCGTTAGAAATAAAAAAGCAGGTCTTCTAGTTTAACTTTTTGAGGGCAATTTGAATAGTTTCCATCTTGTAAATTATGCAATTTCATATTAAATAGCCAGTGTTGAGGTGGTCGCAGGGAAGTATTCAGTTCATTCAGCATCATCAGATTGATTTGACAAAAGGAATCCTTTTAACTGTGTGGAAAACATTTTTCTCCCTATATCTTTTGGCAGAGGCAGACATTGTCTTAGGTTTCCCCACAGAAGTTTGGGTGGGTAGACTTGGGATGTGTAAATAGAAATAGCAGACAGAGAGATTGCCTCTGACAGTTGGAAGGACCCACTGAGAATTTTAGAATGAGCCTGTTGACCCTGATGATGTGGTATGGGATCTGGTTGTTAGAGAGATTTGAGAGAAGAATTAAGCAATTTGAATTTAAAGAGGAATGCAAATGCTCAGAATAAAATGATAATTTATCCTTAAGAAAATAAGCCAAAATTTTTAGGTTGAGTCCCTGAAAAATTTTGCTTTTGTTAACAGATAAAAACAAAAGTTACTTTTCATATTCAGCTTTCAATTCCTTTTGTGACATGTCATCAGTGATTTGTGATGTGGATAAGTGCTTGATCTGTTTCTCAATGAATAAGGTATGTGAACTTGGACAGGAAATTGAATCTCTGTTTGCCTCAGTTTCCTCATCTATAGAACAGTATTGTGGATATTGAGACATCAAAAGCGTTAATGGTTGTTGTTGCCATAGAATAAGCACGTGTAAGTGTTAGCTGCTATAATCATCATCGTCATTTTTATATTAAGAGATTGAGAAAGTCTGTTGAGGATGAACTTATGTCGTCCTCTAATAACCTCAGTACCTTTGATGTATTTTTATAGAAATGAATCAAGAATGAATTGTTCAGTGTTTAAAATATTTTGTAATATGTTCATGTTACCTTTTAAAAATTAACTTTTGAAAGAGAGACATATTTTCTTAACTTTTTTCCTAATTAAAACATGAGCCAATAAATGTCACATTAAAAAAAAATACAGCCACATGGGGCCATTTAGTTTTGGGGCAAAGAACGGTACTGTCCCTAAGGGCATTATTACATTACAAATCTATACAGCAGTTCTTAATGATAGGCAGCCCCCACGTCATCCAGATTTTAGGATATGCTTTCAAAAAGACATGGAACTGTATATTTGTTTCTGAAAAAAATCTCCATCATGAGTACATACAGCAAATCTGGGCCCTTAAAATTCCTCTGTGATCTTAGCAAGCTCTGTCAGGTGCATTGAAATTAAAGGTTTCTGTATTTTTTTCACGGCCTTGAAGTTAGCATGAGGGAAACAGGGCTCTTACTCCTTCCAGATCTCCAGCCTCCTCGTTTGTAGTATTGTCAGTTCATAATGTGTGGTAGGGCAGGGGTGGCTTGAAGAAAGGTCTTTGTTTTTGTTTTGTTTACCCTGTGCAATTGCTCAGGTTTATGTTGTGGTGGTGGCAAGTTTATTTTGTTTTCTTGTTTAATAAACTGCCATTGAGCCAACAAATTCTCTTACCTGTGAAGAATAAAGTGGAAGATGGAGGATAATTAAGATTTTTGCATTTAGCTACTAAAGTTTACTAATTTAGAACTCTTAGAAGTAATAGCAGACAATCTCCCTATTTAGAGATGGGCCAAGAACTGCACAGTAGGTGTTCAGGTAAGTGAATTTTGAATGACAAATAAATGAATCACATTTAGATGTTACCATTTTCAGAAGAATGCAGTAGCTCTCACACTTTCCTTCTCAGGAGCAAGAAAACCTTTCCTGGAGGCCTCTATCCCCGATGTCTCCTTGTATTTCCTTGGCCAGGATACAGTTATGATTGTAACTTTACTCCAGTTAAGAGGTGTGGGATTACCCTCATAGACTTAGCTGTAATAAGTGTCTTGTGTGAACCACAAGGATGACTGTACTGGATATAAAAATAATACATTTCCTTTTATCTTAGGAAATTTAGAAAATAATGAGAAGTATAATTAAGCAAATAAAATCACCACACAGAGATAACTATTGTTAACATTGCAATATTTAGCTTTTCAATTGCATATGAATATATTTGTGTATATAAAATTGCAGTCATCCTGTGTATAGTATTTTATAGTGTTAAATTTAGCCATCCAACACAAGCATTTTTCCATGCCGCTAAATCATGTTCCTCTAAAATGAGACAGGAGTTTGTTGGTACTTTCATCTGGCTATATTACTAGTTAGTTGCTTGTTGGAAATTTACATAACAGTTTTTTTGCTGTTGTATCCAGTGAACATCCTTATATATCACTCATTGTGTACATCTCTGATTATTTCCTTAGGCTCTGTTCCTAGAAGTGGGTTTATAGGTGAAAGGGTGTAAACACTTTCAAAAGCTTTTGGCATACTTTTCCTATTATCCTCCAAAAGAACTTGTACAAGTTACACTCCCATAAACCTGTATATGAGTGGCTATTTAACTGTATTCTTGTCAGCACTGGGAATTACTTTTTAATTGCTAATTTGCTAATAGGCAAGAATTGGTATTCTTTTGTTTTACTCTGGTTTTGTTTTTTCTTGTTTTTTGTATTACCACTGTTATTGACTACTTTTTCATTTAATCAGCAGTCCAGATATCAGTTGATGAAAGAATAAATACGTGTTTCTTGATGTGATCTTCTTAACATGGCATCATTTTTACTTTTTAATTATGATATACATAAAAGAACATAATAATGTTAAGTGTAAAACTTCATAGAATCTGTAACATTCTACTTTATGTTTACTTAAAATATTAATTTATAATATTATACTTTTCCTATTTGGAACCAGTCTGTTGTTCCATGTCCAGTTCTAACTGTTGCTTCCTGGCCTGCATACAGATTTCTCAAGAGGCAGGTTAGGTGGTCTGGTATTCCCATCTCTTTCAGAATTGTCCACAGTTTATTGTGATCCACACAGTCAAAGGCTTTGGCATAGTCAATAAAGCAGAAATAGAGGTTTTTCTGGAACTCTCTTGCTTTTTCCATGATCCAGCGGATGTTGGCAATTTGATCTCTGGTTCCTCTGCCTGTTCTAAAACCAGCTTGAACATCAGGGAGTTCACGGTTCACATATTGCTGAAGCCTGGCTTGGAGAATTTTGAGCATTACTTTACTAGCGTGTGAGATGAGTGCAATTGTGCGGTAGTTTGAGCATTCTTTGGCATTGCCTTTCTTTG